>CAUYQV010144308.1:0-11187 GCA_963574575.1 Galagoides demidoff
TTTTTTTTTTTTAAGAGACAGAGTCTTTGTTGCCCTTGGCAGAGTGCCATGGCATCACAGATCACAGCAGGCTCCAACTCCTGGGCTTAGGCGATTCTCTTGCCTCAGCCTCCCGAGTAGCTGGGACTACAGGCGCCCGCCATAATGCCCAGCTGTTTTTTTGTGGTTTGGCTGGGGCCGAGTTCACACCCACCACCCTCCAGTATATCAGTATATGGGGCTGGGGCCATACTCACTGAGCCACCAGTGCCGCCCTTTTTTTTTTTTTTTTTTTTTTTTTGAGATAAGAGTCTCACTATGTCGCCCTGGGTAGAGTGCTATGGCATTACAGCTCACAGCAACCTCAAAATCTTGGGCTTAGGGCAGCACCTGTAGCTCAGTGGGTAGGGTGCTGGCCACATACACCCAGGCTGATGGGTTTGAACCTGGCCCAGGCCAGCTAAAAATAACAAAAATAACCAGGTATTGTGCAGGCGCCTATAGTCCCAGCTATTTAGGAGACTGAGGCAAGAGAATTGCTTGAGCCCAAGAGTTTGTGGTTGCTGTGAGCTGTGACACAATGGCATTCGACCAAGGGTGACATAATGAGACTCTGTCTCAAACAAAGGAAAAAAAACTTTTTTTTTTAGCTGGCCCAGGTCAGGTTTGAACCTACCACCCTCAGTGTATGTGGCTGGTGCCACCCGATTTGTTATATTTTTAAAATGTCTGCTAGGGGCCGGGTGCCGTGGCTCCTAGCACTCTGGGAGGCCAAGGCCGGTGAATTGCTTGAGCTCAGGCCCAGCCTGAGCAAGATTGAGGCCCCGTCTGTACTTAAAATGAAAAACTGAGGCAAGAGGATTGCTTGAGCCCAAGAGTATGAGGTTGCTGTGAGCTATGACACTCTGGCACTCTACTTAGTCTCACTCCACTAAGTGAGACTCTGTCTCAAATAAAATGTAAGCTGTGGTCATAGTTTGGCTCATGGAGAATATCTTAACTACAAATACAGAATAAGTTCAATAGTGCTAAACTTTAGTAGGTTACACCTTCTTCAGTATAACCACTGCCTCAACTTCATTGGGTTCTCCCCTTACCTTGTACTAGAGGCAGCACCTTCCCTTACCATGGAATCAGGATAACAGAGTCAGAGCAATTAGTGGTAGCCTACCATTTGACCAGCAGCATTAGTGGTCTCTGTCTGGTAATATCCATTCCAGGGAGATGAATGTACCCAATAAAGTTGGGGAAAGAGTCACTGGCCCACAAATCCCAGGTAATCACATTAAGAGATCCAGCCTGCTCTGCCTAATGTTATTAGTTTCTCCCTGTGGAAAGAAAGAATATGACACTCCAGGGAACTAAAGTTTATTGTTTATTCAGTCAATCAACATTTATTGAGCACCCACAGTGTGCAGCTAGTATCAAACCAGGATTTAAAAGTAGAAGACAAGCTCTTCCCCTGAAGTATCTGTAAGATTAATGAAGACATTCTCTCTGCCCTCAGGGTGAAACTCTCAAACTGCCTGGGGTAGGCTGAGTCTCAGGTTTCAGGAGTATCCTGATCTGATGGGGAAAGGAGGAAACTATGAATAAAATAAATTTAAGGACAAAAAGATAAGGAAAGTCATCCTGCAATTAAAGGCATAAAGGCTGTGAGACCTTTAGAACAGGCCAAAGGACCAAAATGGCAGGCAGAGACCATGTGTTCTGTCTGAGGTTCTCTACAAAGCTGGAGGGAGAAGCAGGCCCCAAATGCAAATGACTTTTAAGCAAAAATTCTAGAATATAGGGGTGGCACCTGTGGCTCAAGGAATAGGGTGCCGGCTCCATATACCGGAGGTGGTGGGTTCAAACCCAGCCCTGGCCAAAAACTGCAAAAAATAAAAATAAAATGTAAATAAGTTTTTAAAAAAATTCTAGAATATAGAAAATCCATTTTTGTCCTGAAAGAGGCCACGATCTAGTTGAGTCACATCTAACAAGCTTATTTGAGCTAACAAGGGGGTAGAGCAGAGAGAGGAGAAGGATTGTGGTTATAAGGGTGATAGGAGTGTCTCCCAATCCCAGGCTGTAAGACTCCCAGCTCTAGGGCTGGAACTCTAAACGCAGACATCTCTTCCGCCATCTCATCCAGAATCTTCTGCCTCTGACCAAACACCTCTACTCCACTGCAGGCCAACTGTCTCTGCTTCCTGGACCAAAATCAATAGCTCTTGCAAGCCCCTTTCCCCCCAAAAAGCCAGGTTTTGAAAGAAATGGGAATCTCTTAGTCCAATTCTAAATTCCCAGGGGAAGGGACCCATTGGCACAGCTAGGGTGAACCAGTGCTCACTCCTTGTTCAGTCAGCTGTAGCCAAGAGGTGTAAGTACAGGGCCCCCTTAGATGGGGAAAATTGGGAGGTCACAATGTAAAAAGGCATAGGATACAACACAACTGAGCAATAAAAGGAGTTATTATACAGGCCATAATTTGATTAAAATCTGCAGGGAAGTATGCTAAATTTGAAAAACATTAAAATTGCTTACCCTTGTTGTGCATTTGTATAACATAGTTGAAATTCCAAAATTGTTGAAATAAAAAATAGTGATTTCTAGGGCTAAGAAGGAAAAGACTGTTATAAAAGGAACATGCAGGGACTCCTTGTGGCCATAGGACTACTGTGTGGTCAATACACAAACTTGTGCGTTTGATAAAATAACTTAGAACTAAACATACACAAAGGCAAACAATTAAAACTGGGAAAATCTGAACAAGATTTGTGGATTGGACTCGGTGCCTGTGGCTCAAGTGGCTAAGGCACCAGCCACATACACCTAAGGTGGCGGGTTCGAATCCAGCCCAGGCCCGCCAAACAACAATGACAGCTGCAACCAAAAAAATAGCGGGGCATTGTGGCAGGCACCTGTGGTCCCAGCTACTTGGGAGGCTGAAGCAGGAGAATCGCTTGAGCCCAGGAGTTGGAGGTTGCTGTGAGCTGTGATGCAATGGCACTCTACCCAGGGGGATGGCTTGAGGCACTGTCTCAAAAAAAAAAAAAAAAGATTTGTGGATTGTATCAATATTGATATCCTGGTTGTGTTAATTGTACTCAAGTTTTACAATATGTCACCATTAGGGAAAACTGTGTAGAGTGTACAATGGATCTCTCTGTATTGTTTCTTACAACTACATGCAAATCGGCCCAGCATCATGGTTCATGCCTGTAATCCTAGCACTCTGGGAGGCCGGGGAGGGTTTATCTCCCTAGATCAGGAGTTTGAGACCAGCCTGAGCAAGAACGAGACCCTGTCTCTACTAAAAGTGGAAAACTGGCTCGGCGCCCATAGTTCAGTGGTAGGGCACTAGCCACATACACTGAGGCTGGTGGGTTTGAGGCTGGCCTGGGCCTGCTAAACAACAATGACAACTGCAACCACAAGATAGCCAGATGTTGTGGCAGGCGCCTATAGTCTCAGCTACTCTGGAGGCTGAGGTAAGAGAATCACTTAAGCCTAAGAGTTGGAGGTTGCTATGAGCTGTGATACCACAGCGACCCCTCTACCAAGGGGGACATACTGAGACTATCTCAAAAAAAAAAAAAAAATAGCCAGGCATTATGGCAGGTGCCTGTAGTCCCAGCTACTTGGGAGACTGAGGCAAGAGAATCACTTAAGCCCAAGAGTTTGAGGTTGATGTGAGCTATGATGCTACAGCACTCTACCGAGGGTGACATGATGAAACTCTGTTTCAAAAAATAGATGAATGAATAAATAAAATAGGAAAACTAGCTGGGTATTTTGAAGGGCACCTGTAATCCCAGCCACTTGGAGAGACTAAGGCAAGAGGATTGCTTGAGTCCAAGAGTTTGGGGTTGCTGTGAGCTATGACATGACAGCACTCTACCCAGGGCACAGCAACAAAACAAACAAAAATAACTACATGTGAACTTGCAATTATCTCAAAAGGGTATTTTTTTTAATTTTTAATTTAAAAAAAAAAAACAGCTCCAAAGAACACATTGAGATAAGTGAATTACAACCATCTGTCAGGTGAGAATGTAGAGTTCTTGTGGGGCACAGTGAGAGGAGAGGCTCCATCTCAAGGCTTTAGGGGATAATCCATTCTCTCAGTGGCTGTTGGTATTCCTTGACCTGGGGCATCATTCCAAAATCTGCTTCATGTCTCCCTCCCTGCAAAGTTTCCCTCTTGTTTGAGTGTTCTCCTTTTTGGGTATCTCTTGTAAAGACACTTGTCATTGGTTTTAGGAGCAACCTGGATAATCCAGGCTAAGATCTTCCTGTCAAGATCCTTAACTTAATCACATCTTTTGTCATATAATCAATAAAACTCTTTAACCATATAAAGAGTATAATACAGGGCAGCACCTGTGGCTCAGTGGGTAGGGCACTGGTCCCATATACCCAGGGTAGCAGGTTCAAACCGGGCCCCAGCCAAACTGCAACAAAAAAAATAGCCAGGGGCAGTGCCTGTGGCTCAAAAGAGTAGGGCGCTGGCCTCATATACCAGAGGTGGCAGGTTCAAACCTGGCCCCAGCCACCCCTCAAAAAATAGCCAGGCCTTGTGGCCGGTGCCTCTAATCTCAGCTACTCGGAAGGCTGAGGCAAGAGAATTGCCTGAACCCAGGAGTTGGAGGTTGCTGTGAGCTGTGATAACACAGCATTCTACCAAGGGCGATAAAATGAGACTCTGTCTCTAAAAATAAAAAAGAATATAATCAATTGTATAATTATTATATATAATAAACACAAATATAATAATCACAGGTCCTAAAGATTAAGATGTGGACATTTGGGGGGGTGGTCACCAAACCCACTCTAGAGAGGTAGGAGTGAATAGCTGGTTACTAGGATTCTGAGACAACACAGAAGGAAAAGGACCCTTCAAAGAAAGAAGTTCAAGTTTAAAGCATGTTGAACTGGAAGGGCTTGTCAAGATAGTGAGTAGGCAACAGGATAAATGTTTCAGCAAAGACCTGGGCTGGAGCTACAAGTTGTTCCTGACAGTGGTACAGCTGAAGAGAAGTGGGCAAGCTAGTCTGGAGAGACGAGGTAGAAAGCATGGGCTGAGGGGAGACCCTGAATAAGGCCAGCGTTGGGGATTAGGCTGGAGACCAGAAGCTGCCTAAGAAGGGAAGAAAAACTAGGAGAAATAAGGCAGCCTGCAAGTCAAGTAAAAAAGACTCAGAAAATGAGTTCAATAGTGTCATGCTAGTAGGAAAAGGACTGAAAAGAAACCTTTGTTTTCGCTTTTGAAAAAAATGTATTCCCATGAAAGAATATTTGAAAAGCAGAGTTGGACTCAGAGCCCATAACTCAGGGAGTGGGGTGCCAGCCACATGCACCGAGGCTGGCGGGTTCGAGGCCAGCCTGGGCCGGCTAAATAACAATGACAACTGCAACCAAAAAATAGGCGTTGTGGCTGGTGACTGTAGTCCCAGCTACTCGGGAGGCTGAGGCAAGAGAATCGCTTAAGCCCAAGAGTTTGAGGTTGCTGTGAGCTGTGACACCATGGCACTCTACCAAGGGTGACATAGTGAGACTCTGTTTCAAAAAAAACAAAAAGAAAGAAGGAAATGCCTAGAGTAGAAAATTACCATCGATATAGTTATATCTACCTGTTGTTTCTATGTATAGGTGAGCTTTCCGAAAATAAAAAAAAGACCATATATGTGCAAGTGTGCTGTGTGTTCATGTGCGTGCCTGCTTTGATTTTCAACACAGGCAGCCTTCTTTAAATCCAGCCTGAGGATCTGTCTCCAGTGAGGGAGACTGAATGCTGGCCCAGGGAAAGCATGTGGGTGACCTCTGGACCTAGGCACTTTCTGCCACCTCCTGCCACGGAAGCCGGAAGCCGCTGCACCGGTTTAGCCTGTGCAAACACCAGGCGCTTTTTACTGGGTCAATATTTCATGTCCGTTGTCAGGGTCTAACCCACCTTCAACATCTGCTCCCTGGGATGTTGTTCTCTCCCCTCCCCCCTGTGACCCCCGCTTGGTCTATTCTCCAAAAAGAGAATCTCTCCGAGCTCCCCAGGGCTTTCTCTACCTTGATGCTCCTTGGGGCTTATCTTTTTAACCTTCTTTAAATCCTCTAATCTTTGCCTGAGCCAATAATCTCCTTTAAGTATGGGGAGAAACCCCTTCTGACTGGAAGCCCTCCTTGGCTCCTGTGCACACAGGGGCCTGGTACACGCTGTGATTTCGTATTGGATTCAGTGATCCTTACCTGCCAGCAGGCTCAGAACAAGTTGTGACCCCTTGTCCTGCGTCCCCCATTCACCACCTTGTACTTCCTGCTGACAGCCTGGGGGAGCTCTGGGGATACACATTCATTTGAATAACATCTCAAAACAGACCTGGAAGAGAAAACCAATACAAAATGTGACAAAATATACTGCAAGGGGTAACTAGAAATCGTCTCCAAGATGGATGCTTTTGCTCCCCACGGTTGACTAGATGAGGCAATCACGTATTTCTTTGCATATGTGCCCATCTCGTTTCTCTAATCAGCTCCCAAGAACAGGAATAGGCTCTGTGTTCTCTGTTTCTTCCGTGCAAATCTCTGGCCTCAGGATTCATCATTTATTGTACAGAGTAACCATAAAGTTCATGTGCAATTTGAAATTGCACGTTGTTTTAAATTGCACACAAACTTTATGGCCACCCTGTACTATTCAAACCCAGCACGTGTTTGGTGCTCACCCTAAATAAGGGCTGTTGTTAAACCCTTTCCGAGACAAGGGAACCAAGGCTTAGTGAGGATAAAGACTTGAAGGTTGCGCAGCTGCAAGAGGCCAGGCTGGGCCAGGGTTTAGGTTTTTAACACCATACTGTTTGGGGAAACAGCAAACCCAGCTGTGGCGGAGTGGGAGGGGTGAGTGTGAAGCCTGAGCCTAACTTCCTCCTATCCAGCCTTTCTGTCCTCTCTGCAAGAAAGTTCATAGTCCAGGAAATTCCCTGCAAGTGACAGTGACTCTTAAACTTTCGGGAAGATAAGATTTGCCAGACCAGAGCCTCTCTCACCACTTGCCATCCCTTCAGCTAAGATTCAGTAACACCTCCTTTGCTGGTAGCCTGGCCTCCCAGCTCAGCTACACGCCTAGACAAACCCTGAAAATAGACCCTAGTGACCAGCCAGACCAGCCCCCATCACTGGGGAACCCATCCCTACTGCCTCACCCATCCACACCTTTCCTTCCCTACCTCTCCCTCCTCTACCTTCTTTCCTTCTTTCTGGAAGTTTCTGCATTTCAGCTCCTGCTTCACCAAAGAAAAGCAATTGTTCTTTTGTTTTGGTTTTTTGAAACAGAGTCTCATTTTGTTGCCCTTGGTAGAGTGCCATGGTGCCATAACTCACAGCAACCTCATACTCTTGGGCTCAAGTGATCCTCTTGCCTCAGCCTCCCAAGTAGCTGGGACTACGGGTGGCCATCACAATGCCCAGCTAGTTTTAGAGATAGGGTCTTGCTCCTGCTCAGGCTGGTCTCAAACTCCTGAGCTCAAGCCATCCATCCTCCTCGGTCTCCCAGAATGCTAGGATTACAGGCATGAGCCATCACACCCTGCCCCAGAAGGAACTATTGATGTGAAGCAGTGGGAACATTTAGATCTGGGCCCAGGAGGTACCTTCAAAACAAAAATTAACTCAGGTCCAAGAAACAACTATACATGAGGATCTTGGGAATGCAGCCACTCCTGGTTATAAACCCCAGGCAGGGCCAGACTGAGCATCTGCAGGGGTGTTGTTCATCAACTGTCATAGATTCAGTAAGCAAACAGCCCTCCCCATCACCAGGGCATCTCATCCAGGTCCCTGCCTCCAAAAATGATCACCCAGAGATGAAAACTTCCCTTGAGAAGAAACCAAGGGGGAGTTTTAACAGTTTGCTCAGAGCTTCACGACCTTTGTTGTTGGGAAATTCTTCCTATAGCCAACCTCAGTCTCTGCTAATGCATCCTGAGCAACAGAATTATTTTTGCTGTTGTTTCAAATGTGTCACATACCTCCTTCTCTTTTATTCTTTTTTCCAAGTTAATTTTTTTATTGTGATAAGAACACTTAATATGAGATGTGACCTCTTAACAAAAATATTATTATTATTATTATTTTAGAGATAGCATCTCACTTAACAAAATTTTAATTAATTTTTTTTGAGACAGAGTCTCACTCTGTTACCCCAGGCTAGAGTACCATGGCCTCATAGCTCACAGCAACCTTAAACTCTTGGGCTCAAGGGATTCTCCTGCCTCAGCCTCCCGAGTAGCTGGGACTACCAGGACCCGCCACAACACTTGGGTAGTTTTTCTGTTTTTAGTAAAGAGAAGGTCTTGCTCTTGCTCAGGCTGATCTTTTTTTTTGTTTTGTTTTGCCTGTTGTTTTTTTGAGACAGAGTCTAAAGCTGTCACCCTGAGTAAAGTGCTATGCCATCATAGCTCACAGCAACCTCCAACTCCTGGGCTCAAGTGATCCTCTTGCCTCAGTTTTTTTCTATTTTTAGTAGACACGGGGGTCTTGCTTTTTGCTCAGGCTGGTCTCAAACTCATGAGCTCAAGCAATCCACCCGCCTTGGCCTCCCAGAATGCTAGGATTACAGGATTGAGCCACCATGCCCAGTCGCTCAGGCTGATCTTGAACTCCTGAGTTCAAGCAATCCACCTGCCTCAGCCTCCCAGAGTGCTAGGATTATAGGCATGAGCCACCATACCAGGCCCTTAACAAAATTTTAAGTGTAGTATCTCCTTTTTATTTGGATAAGGTAATAGGCACTGAGCTCTTATATGGTAAACACTGTGTGAAGTACTTTATATTTGATCATTTTAATCCCTACAAAAATATTAATCATTAACTTTTTTTTTTTTGCAGTTTTTGGCCGGGGCTGGGTTTGAACCTGCCACCTCCAGCATATGGGGCCAGCACCCTACTCCTTTGAGCCACAGGCACTGCCCTAATCATTAACATTTTAATATACCTAAAATTATTATTAATGTACCCATTTTACAGATGAGACACCAACAATGTAATGAGTAAATTACTCAAGGTCAACAAATCCTCTGTGTTCCCTTCCAGCTTTCCTTTCTCCAAACGGGATTATTCTCCTTCCATAAATCTACCCTTATTATCTCCCTTTGATTCAGGAAACCTAGGAATGGTCTCAAAGACCCTGAATAGATTATATCAGGGACCAAAGCCATGAAAGTTTTCTTTTCCATCACTTAATCTCTATCCAAGTCTTTACCAGCTATTTCCCTTGTACAGCCATCTTGCTCATATGCTTCTCAGCAAAGGGGTTCCTAATCCTATCTAGACGACTGCCTATACTCTATTCTGGCATATCTGTGGCCCTGGTCACAAGGAAAAAGGAATTGTATTTGCTACTTTAAAAAAACTTTTTTTTTTTTTTTTTTTTTTAGAGACAGAGTCTCACTTTATTGCCCTCGGTAGAGGGCTGTGGCATCACAGCTCACAGCAACCTCCAACTCCTAGGCTTAGGCAATTCTCTTGCCTCAGCCTCCCAAGTAGCTGGGACTACAGACGCCCACCACAACACCTGGCTATTGTTGCAGTTTGGCCTGGGCTGGGTTCAAACCCACCACCCTCGGTATATGGGGCCGGCACCCTACTGAGTCACAGGCACTGCCCTGATACTTTAAAAACACTTTAACAGGGCAGGAGAGGTGGCTCATACCCATAATCCCAGCATTCTGAGAGGCTGAATCGGGTAAATTGCATGAAGTTAGGAGTTTGAGACCAGCCTGAGCAAAAGTGAGACCACATCTATACTAAAAATAGTAAACCTAGCTGGGCATTGTGGTGGGCACCTGTAGTCCCAGCTACTCAGTAGGCTTAGGCAAGAGAATCTCTTAAGCCCAGGAGTTTGAGGTTGTTGTGAGCTGTGACACCATGGTACCCTACTCTGAGTGACAGAGTGAGACTCTGTCTCAAAAATACACAAATAAATAAAACGCTTCAAGAAAAATTTCTTTCTTTTTTTTTTAAAGAGACAGGGCTCTCACTATGTTGCTGTGCGAGGCTGGTCTCAATCCTCCCACCTCAGCTTCACTAGTCCCTGGGACTACAGGCATGAGGCACCATGCCCAGCTGTCAAAATTCCTTTTAGGGAAATATTATGCCTGTCAGTGGGTACTGATAGGAACTCAGCACTGAATTCCTACTGAGGAACAGTTGAGAAACACACTATGGACATCTGTGGTTGGGTTCTCTTCATGTTCCACCCATAGGCAGTAGCACCCCAGGTGTTCTGCAAAGCCTGGATAGCTTGCCATTGGCTTCCCTTCCTTCTCGACTGCTTTCAGAATGCTCCACCTACTGACAGCTGGACACTGCCTCATCTGACTTGCCACTCAAATGCTGCCCCTTCCCAGAAGCCTCCCTGGCCACTGCCCAGCACTGTACAGTCCCTGACTGATTCAGAATTGAATTCAGAGACAATTGATTCTTGTCCCCTGTTCTTTCCATCCCCCACCCAGCCAAGAATCAAGAGCCAGAGCCTCTTCCTGCTCAATATCTCTCCTGTGTAGGAACGCAACTGAATGACACATCACCCCTTTCCCATGCTACCTAGAGATCAGGAAAGATGGTGGCTGTGGGCAGCTTGTGTTCCTGAATGTTGCCCTACCAACTCAGTTCCAGAGTCCTCAGCAGGAAGAAAGGGGCTGGACCTTTAGCGTTGGGCTCTAGGAGCTTAAAAAGAGCAGTGCCCAGAGCCCCCTGCTGGGGAGTCTGAGGCTCAATTTAACACTCCCACTCCCTCAAAGGCCCTTTCCAAGGATGTCAAGAGTCCTCGACACTTTCAGAGTGGCTACATCATGTCACAAATATTAAAATGCACTCACATCCCACATGAAGTGCTATTTATACATAAATTATATATAAGTTGAGTTGCAATTGATTGGTTAATATTTTGCTTTGTAGCCACTTATTTCGATCTTTGACTGATTCCATTTTTCAATATTCCTCTTCCTCTTTCACTTTGAAAACAATGTTTTTCCAGTTTTCAGTCATAGTCCCTTGGCCCTAAGCCACTGTGTCTAAGGGGTGGGCCAGCAGGGCCAGTGCCTAAGTTAGTTTGATTGGATTTCCAGGTCCCACAGTTTGTCAACTCCAGAACCCAAGTGCAATATGCCCACTCTACCTATCCATCCAACTACCCACTGGTTTGTCCATCCATCCATCCATCCATCCACC
>CAUYQV010144309.1:0-18869 GCA_963574575.1 Galagoides demidoff
GAATATAAATGTTTTAATACAATGACTAAGCAAATAACATGAAATTTATGTTAACCAGCTTAATGAAAGTATTTCAAATTGTATATTAAAACAGGACAATGTACCCCATGCTTGCATTAATGTATACTGCTATCAATTAAAAAAAAAAAGAAATAAGAACAATGTAACCTAAACATTACACCCTCGTTATCAATTGGAAATAATTAATTAATTAAAATGGAGTCATTGGGATGGACCATACTCCAATGATTGATTCCTTACAAAAAAAGAAGATTAGGACACAGGGTGTGCAGAAGACATAGTAAGAAGAAAACCATTTACAAGCCAAGGAGAGACCTCAGAAGAGGCCAACCCTGCTGACCTAGATAATAGACCTCTAGCCTCCAGAATTATGTGAAAATAAATGTTTGTTTAAAACAGTCTGTAATACTTTGTTATGGCAGCAAAGTATTAACTAACATCTCCTCTGACTTTCTTTGAGTATCCCATCCTTATTTTCTTTTTCCTATGATATTTTATTTCTTAATTTATCTTTTCCATGTGTGTTTTATGAAGCTACCTCAAATCCTTTTTGGAATTTATGAATCCTCTAAGATATATGTCTAATATTCCTTTCTTTAAAAGGGGTTAATGTTGATTTACTCACACTAGTTCTTAATGAATCCTGCTGGGTCCTGATTGACATGGCTCCTTTTCTAGGTTGTTGTATGCCAAATGACTGATGACTGATTCAAGAAAATTGCCAGGGGCCAGGTGCTGTGGCTCATGCCTATAATCTTAGCACTCTGGGTGACCGAGGCAAGTGGATTGAGGGAGCCTGGGTACCCCCTACCTTTGCTGGGACCTGTACTGAGGACAATTAACTCAAGAAAAAACTCAGAGTCAGTTATCTCAGGTGACATAAATGATGGGAGCCTGAGAGAGGCATTGACTAAGCCAGTAGCATCTTGAGTGCAGCCAGCAAAGGAAGCATCGGCCCCATTCTCTCACAGGTCTCTTTACTCAATCAAAAATCATAAATCAAGTTGACATTATAATGCATAAACTTAATTTGAGTTATTCAAAGCAAGGTGCCTTAAGTAATCATTAACAATCACAAGAAGGGCAACAAAGGAAAGGAAAATCATGCAGGCACACCATGTGATTACAACTTAAACTTTAAAAATTGGGGATAAACTTTCCTAACTTGCTTCAGTGACTTCTAGCTATGCCTGGGCAGGACTCAGGTGATAGTAATCTTTTGTTGGTAGGCATTCTGCTCTCAGCTACACGGTAACAATTGGGCCATCTGCAGCATCCAGGAAAAAGGGGTGCGCAGGATCAAGACCCCCAAAATCCTAGCCTGAGCCTGCCAGGTGGCAGACAATCTGTGTAGAACAGCAAGCTATTGCTAACCTTGAGGGGTTCGAGGAACTTGGATGCTCATCAAAAAGCCCTCCAGAAATGCCTGGCCTAAACTACACTACAAACCTGATTCCCACAGTAGATTGTTTGAGCTCAGGAGTCTGAGACCAGCCTGAGCAAGAGCAAGACCCCATCTCTACTGAAAATAGAAAAACTAGCCAGGTGTTGTGGTCCCAGCTATTTTTGGGAAGCTGAGGCAGGAGGATAATTGGAGCCCAGGAGTTTGAGGTTGCCGTGAGCTATGATGACACCATAGCACTCTACCAAGGCCAACAGAATGAGAATCTGTCTCAAGAAAAAAAATAGTTGTCAGGGATTCATGTTCAGGTTGAGGAGGTAGAAAACATCTGAGAGTCTGGAGCCGGGAATCTGGAGCTGCCATTAGTAGCAAGCACTTGAGGAGTAATTGAGAATCTGGGCACCGCTTTTAATAAAATTAAGCTAAATAAGCATTTAATACAGTAAGGCTATATACTAAATGGGCAATTACAATGTGAATTCATCACATTGATAAGCACATGGTTATTTTACTTAATTCTTACCACAATCCTAAGAGGTAGGTGCTAATCTCTCCACTGTAGAGATGAAGACATTGAGGCACTGTAGAGACTGAGTAGTTTTTACAAGGTTACACAACTAGTAAGTGACAGTGTCTGCTTTGAAAACCAACAATCTGGCCCCAGACACCACACTGTTGGCTGTTGGACCACACTGCAGATGACAAGTAGAGTATACAGTCATTTCATCTAAATAAACATGTTAAGCAACTACTACATGCCAGACATTGTCCAGGAGATACTGAAGACACAGAAATGGACAGAATATAGCTCTATCCTCAAAGAGCTCTCAGTTCTGCTAGGCAAGGCCAATAGCCATGCAAATACATAAATTACAATATGACAAGGTAAAATAATGAAAAAACAAGTTCAAGTTTTAGAGGTACTACTAGTGGAGGAAATAATCTCTCTGTCCTAGGCATAGTTTCCCAGGAAAGTCATCCTCTGATCCCCTCATTGAGGCAAGAGCTGACGTTAACCATGCAGCTAAAATAGAAAAGGGGGCTTGGAGTGGACTGAGGGTCAAGTGAATACTAATGAGGTTTGAAATGATGAATGTAAAGGAAGCAGTGGAAGACAAGAAGGGAGACACACTGGCATCGTGCAGCCATCGGTGTCTTTCACATTTCACATTCACCTGGTTTTCATAACTTCCTTCTCATTTGGGCAGATGGCATGTTTTACCCTACCTAGGGATACAGTTAATTTCCTTCACTGGTTGATTGGATTCAACTCATCTCTTTATTGCCTGACTACATTTCTTTTACATATTTTTGTGTGTCATCAATTCTATAGCAATTTGATTGACAGATGTGGACAAGTAATTACTCTATAGTGAGAACAGGCAGTCTTAGAAACACTCCCTGGCAGCAAAAATCCAGGTGTGTTTCCCCCCATTTGAGTGAGAGATAACTAAACTAGTATCCCAAGCAGGGGAAACAGCAGTGCAAAGGTACAGAAGCATGAAGCACAGTTCATGTAACAACAGAAATTAATTTAACTGGAGTAGAAAATGCACTTAGGGAGATAGTGAAAGGTAAATCTGGCCAGTAAACAAATACCCAAAAGGCAGGGTTATGTGTTCCATACCAAGCAGTTTGGATTTTATTTCTCAAGTAAATGGTACTCACAGATGAGTTTTAAGGAGCAGAGTAACATGATTAGAGTTTCATTTTAGAAACTGCCTCTGTAGGGGTGAATTCAAAGCAGAGAGATCAGTCAAAAGACTATCACAAAAGCAAGCTGAAGCACAATTTGACAACATCTGTCAGCATCTATATACCTTTAGACTCAGCAATTCCAGTTGGAGAAATTTATCCTTTGGGTACACTTCCACAGTATAAAAGGTCACATACAAAGTTACTCATAGCACATAAATATTCATCAATAGTACAACCATAAAATGAAATACTTTAAAGCTCTAAAAATCTATTTTACGTATTGATATAAAATGATTTTCAAAAGTTATTAATTATTAAAAAGACGGCAGAACTACATGTATAGTGTGCCACCATTTGAGTAAAAGGAACAAGAGAAAAAAATTATGCTTTTAATATACATGCAGTACATGAAAGAACGACATATTTATAAAATATCTCTGGAAGAAAATATTGGAAACTGATGACATTAATTGCCTACAGGGAGGTGAACTGGGTGGATGAGAGACAAGGTTTGCAAAAAATTCACAAGAGTTTTTGAACTGGGAACCACATGAATGTGTTAAATAAATTAGTTAAATGTAAATTTAAAGTAGAAACTACTGATAAGACATAAAGAGGGACTCTGAATCAAGACAGAAGCAGTCATGGGACAAGAAAAAAGCATAAGAAAAGTGTTAAGGTGGGCCAGGTGCAGTGGCTTATGCCTGTAATCTCAGCACTCTGGGAGGCCAAGCTGTCTGTGTGGATTGCCTAAGCTCACAGGTTCCAGACCAGCCTGAGCCGGAGTAAGACTCCATCTCTAAAAATAGCCAGGCTTTGTGGCAGGCGCCTGTAGTCCCAGCTACGTGGGAAGCTGAGGCAACAGAATCACTTGAGCCCAAGAGTTAGAGGTTGCTGTGAGCTATGATGCCATAGCACTCTACCCAGGGCAACAAAGTAAGATTCTATCTCAAAAACAAAAAAAAAAAAGAGAGAGAGAGAAAGAAAAGAATTAAGGAAATAAAATGAAAAAAATTCATGACTCTCTACTGAGTTTTTTTTTTGGGGGGGGTTGTTTTTTTGTTTTTGTAGCTTTTGGCCCGGGCTGGGTTTGAACCCACCACCTCCGGCATATGGGGCCGGCATCCTACTCCTTCGAGCCACAGGCACCACTGTTACATAATTGTCTAGACATGGCATGTAAGAGAGAAGAGTTTATAAAACCCGCGTTTCTAACCTAGAACACTGAACTAATATATTGGTGCCACTTACCGAGATAATGAATGCAAAGAGAGTGACGTGTAAGGAAAAGAAAACAGTTGCACCTGTGAGTGCATCACATGTGTGGCACCTGACATCTGTGTGTGGTGTATTCCACATGTGTGGCACCTGACATCTGTGTGTGGTGTATTCGTCTGTCGGCTGTACCCTTCACTGGTAGCACATATTATGGCCGAGCCCACCTGCCAGGGAGGTGCTGGGCTGTATGAGTCTGAAATCTACTGCAGAAGGCTGTACAAGAAACATGGAGAGAGACCTCAAAGTAATTAGAGTACACATGGTTGCTATGGCCTGATTTTGTCCCCACAAAAATTTGTAAGGTGAAATCCAAAACCCCAGTGCCTCAGCTGGAGAGAAGGTTTTAAAAGAAGTAATTAAGTCAAAATGAGGTCATTAGGGTGGGCCCCAATCCACTGTGACTGATACTCTTAAAAGAAGAGATTTGAACACAGTTGAATAGATGTACAGATACAACAGGCAGGGAGGTCAAGAGCAGACACTCCTCATGACCCCCTGAAGAAACAAACCCTGCTAACAGTTTGATCTCAGATTTCTGGCCTCCAACACTATGAGAAAATACATTCTGTTGTTTAAGCCACCCAGTCTGTGCTGCTTTGTTATGGCAGTGCTAACAAACTAGTGCTGTGGTAGTAGATGGTAGAAACCATGAGCCTGACTTTAACATTTTTACTTATAAATCAAAGAAGATTCTTGGAAGAGGGTAGCAGAAGGATACAGTTGTTAACTCTTTCCAAATATCACCATCTGCAATTGCACCAGAGCAATTAGAATAGCAATACAAAAAGCCTATGGACAACACCTACCATAAAATTAGGTGATGGGTGCTACACTACAACTCCCAAAATGTGTGTGTAGCATGGGCAGTCCACAGCTACAGAGGGCAGCACAATGTCACTAATAGAAGGAAGCAGAGAAGTAAATGGCAGCTGGTGGACCTGAGAATCCCAAAAGAGCCAACAGGTGCTCACTGAACATTTCAAAGGGCCTATTTAATAATAGCTGCTGAAACTTGGAAGGATTTTTCAGGCCCTAATGTTACCAGAGTTTCTTTCTTCAGTAGGTCCTTGGTCTTCAGAATTTAAAGAATGAACTGACAGAACATAGATCAGTGGTAAGACAGGATTTGTTACACATAAAAAAATTCAGAAAACATTACCAGAGCTCCTGGCAGAGGGAAAGATCCAAGTTGGAAAATGTCCACCCTAGGTCTTTTGTCTTGGGGCATATGTAGCCTAACAAATGAATGGATATATTCCTTTTCACTTGGGCAAGGTGAAGTAGCCATTCCCTTTGTGAAACTGCCCAGGCCTAGGAAATGGGGGGGGGGGGGTGTCCCTGTCCATCCCTGAATGGGGGAACCATGTATCACCCTTAGGCCTGTGAAATGTCCACAGGGGAGTGGCGGCCAGAGGAGGGCTTTTTACATCCGAGGGTGGTTCTGGGGTTGGCACGAACAGCAGTGTGGCCTGTGCCATGGTCTCCCTCAACTAACTAGGGACCCATGGGCTTCCGCCCCGCTCACCCCTCTCCGCAGCACTTGGCCCTCCCCCTTGCCTCCCCTCATCCAGCTGCACCAACACTCCAGGGCTGTGATGCAGAAGGCGCGGCAGGTCCTTCTGGGCACCTGGCGCCACCCAGGCCAGGACACCACCTGCCCTGTATCACTAATATCAGGGGTCTGTATTAAGGTTTCAAGGGGATGAAGAAATCTTGCGTATACACCACGTGATTTCTTGAAACCTATCAGCTAATGGACCCTTCAAGTATAGCCCACATTAAGGAGAAAGTGCTGGAACGGGGACTCAGCTGAGCAGCACGGTGACAACAGTGAGAAAGGAACGAGAGCATGCTGGTAGAAACCAGGAGGCAAGCAGAGCCCAGAAAGCTCAAAAAATAAGCCATCATATTTTTAATACTTCACAACATAATAGAAGTGCAAACTCCAGAGCTAGGAAGTTAGAGAATCCATCCTGCAACAGCCTCCTTTTAAAAAGTCAGGTAAATTAATTTGATAGAAAAATGAGCAACAGAAAATAATCAAGGTCAAATTCCGCACATACAAACTTACTATTAGAGAAAAGAGGATAAAGCATAGAACACCATTCCACAGATGCTGAAAACACACAAAACAGATGAAAACTATGGTCTACTATTACAAGCTGAGCTAAAGTATTATAAGGTACGAAAACAGCATAGAATAAGAAAAAATCATAAATGAGATGATAAAACTCAGGAAAGAATTACTTTGTCTTGGCTCGGGTAGCACCGTGGTGACAACGCCAGCCACATACACCAAGGATGATGAGTTTAAACCTGGCCAGGCCAGCTAAACAACAATAACAACTGCAGCAAAAAATAGCCAGTGTTGTGGCAGGCACCTGTAGTCCCAGCTACTTGGGAGGCTGAGGCAAGAGAATCACTCAAGACCAAGAGTTGGAGGCTGCTGTGAGCTGTGACACCTTAGCACTCTACCCACGTGACATAGTGAGACTCTGTCTCAAAAAAAAAAAGAATTAGTATGTACAAATTAAAGATATAATCATTTCATAAATAAAGATCAAACTAGAAGGAACACAAAAGCAAACAAAAATCACATCATAACTTAAAGGAAATTAGTGGAAAGGATAGCATTTTTGATTAAAAAAATTAAGAATGAAATAAAAATAATTTCAGCATTTTTAATAGAAATTGACTATTGGAGAAGACAGCAAAGAGAATCTATCACACTATAAAAGGAATTACCCAGTGGCACCTGTGGTTCAGCTGGTAGGGCACCAGCCCCATATACCAAGGGTGACAGGTTCAAACCCAGTCCGGCCAAACTGCAACAACAACAAAAAAAAAGTAGCCAGGTGCTGTGTTGGGTGCCTGTGGTCCCAGCTACTTGGGAGGCTGAAGCAAGAGAATCACTTAAGCCCAGGAGTTGAAGGTTGCTGTGAGCTGTGATGTCATGGAACTCTACCGAGGGTGACAAAGTAAAACTTTGTCTCTACAAAAAAAAAAAAAGAAATTACCAAGAAGGGAAGAAAAAAATATTTGCAAAATATTTTCTACATATTGGGTTCTTTATAAAAGTTTATAATGAATATTTTGTAAATAAAGGTACACTTAGCTACAATTTCCCATTTTCCCTAAGTATGGTGACTTGGGGGTGACTTTCGGGACACTGTATGTGCTGTATTAGTTTACTCAGACCACCAGAAAAAAATATCACAAGCTGGATGGCATAAACAGCAGAAATCTTGCTCACAGATCTGGAAGCCAACATCCTTACCTGCAGGCGAGGCCTTCTCTTTGTGTGCTGGCAAGGCCACTTTTCTGTGTGTGGTGGGGGGAGTTCTGATGTCTCTTCCTCTTCTTATGAAAACACTATTTGAGTCAGATTAGGGCCTACACTTAGGGCCTCCTTAGTCTTAGTGTGGGGTGCTATAATAAAATACTATAGACTGGGTAATTTTTAAACAACAGAAATTTATCTCTTGCTCTGTCCTGCAGCCTGGGAAGTTGGAGATCAAGGTGCCAGCTGATCTGGTGTCTAGACAGACCTGGTTGTCTCTCCTCCAGGATGGCACCTTCCTGCCCTGTCTTCAAGAACTAACCCCATTCATGAGGGCAGAGCCGCACAACTTAACTATTTCTCAAAGGGCCCCACCTCTTAGCAATCTCACACCGCAGACTAAGTTTCAACATGTGAATTCTGGGGAGACACTAATATTTAAACCATAGCCAGTAAAAGGCCATTTGTGATTGCAGTGAGGCATGTGGGCATCTGGGTTAACTGTCAAACTCTATTTTTACACCTAGGTGGGAGTTACAAGGATATCAACTTTTAATAATTCTCTCTTTTTTTTTTTTTGAGACAGAGTCTCACTATGTCGCCCTGTGTGGAGTGCTGTGGCTTCACAGTTCACAGCAACCTCAAACTCTTGGGCTTAAGTGATTCTCTTGCCTCAGCCTTCCAAGAAGCTGGGACTACAGGCATCTGCCACAATGCCCGGCTATTTTTCTGTTGCAGTTGTCATAGTTGTCATTTAGCTGACCCAAGCTGGGTTTGAACCTGCCAGCCTCTGTGTATGTGGCTGGTGCCGCAATCATTGTGCTACGGGTGCCAAGCCAATTTATTTTATTTTTATACAGGTTTTTTCTGCTCCATATTATGTTGAGTAATAAAAAAGATTCAAAACAAACAAAAGTAAATTTTTATACAAATTTTATTATTTTGCTCCTGTGCCTTAAGCCTTCTAATGGCTTTCCATCATTCATTTGATTCAGAATCAAAATTTCTTCCTTCCAAGCTTATCTTTTTCCATTCTCTATTTTTCAAAGGTTTTACAGTCACACAGGCTTTTTTTCTGTTTCTTGGTTATGTCACTTCATCTTAAATTAGCTCTCCCTCCATCTGGGGACTTCATCCACCATGCACTAGCATCAGTTGTCCTCATAACAGAACTGAGTACACTGAATCTGCAGTGTGAGATTGCTAAGAGGTGGGGCCCTTTGAGAAATAGTTAAGTTGTGCGGCTCTGCCCTCATGAATGGGGTTAGTACCTGTGAAGACAGGGCAGGAAGGTGCCATCCTGGAGGAGAGACAACCAGGTCTGTCTAGACACCAGATCAGCTGGCACCTTGATCTCCAACTTCCCAGGCTGCAGGACAGCAAGAGATAAATTTCTGTTGTTTAAAAATTACCCAGTCTATAGTATTTTATTATAGCACCCCACACCAAGACTAAGTGTAGGCCCTTTTCCATTCTTGTGATGCTTTACTAAGAAGAATGTGTTCCACCTCTATCCAGGTTACTACAAAGATGTAAAGTCACCATCTTTTTTAGTGGCTGAATAGTATTCCATGGCATACATATACCACAGCTTGTTAATCCATTTCTGGATTGATGGGCATTTCGGTTGTTTCCACAATTTGGCGATTATAAATTGAGCTGCAATAAACAATCTAGTGTAAATGTCCGTATGATAAAATGATTTTTTTTCTTCTGGGTAGATGCCTGGTAATAGGATTGCAGGATGAAATGGGAGGTCTAGATTGAGTCCTTTGATGATTCCCCATATTATTAGTATTAGTCTGCAGTCCCACCAGCAGTGTAAAAGTGTTCCCTTCTCTCCATATCCATGCTAGCATCTACAGCTTTGAGACTGTAACATGGGCCATTTTCACTGGGGTTAGGTGATATTTTCGGGTGGTTTTGATTTGCATTTCTCTGATAATTAGTGACAATGAACACTTTTCATATGTTTGTTAGCCAATCATCTGTCTTCTTTAGAAAAGATTCTATTCATCTCACATACCTATTGAGATAAAGGATTGTTGTCTTTTTGTTGTTGTTGTTACTTAATTTGAGTTCTCTGTAGATTCTAGTTATTAAGCTTTTATCCAATTCATACTATGCAAATATCTTTTCCCATTCTTAGGGTTGTCTTTTTGCTTTGGTTGTTTCCTTAGCTATACAGAAGCTGTTCAGTTTAATTAAGTCACATTTGTTTATTTTTGTTGTTGTAGCACTTACCACTGGAGTCTTTCCCCAGACCAATACCTTCAAGTGTTTTCCCCACACTTTCTTTGAGGATTTTTCTTGTTTCATGCCTTAGATTTAAATCTTTTATCCATCTTGAATTAATTTTAATGAGTGTAGAAAGGTGCAGGTCCAGTTTCAGTCCTTTACATGTAGTTATCCAGTTATCCCACACTGTTTACTGAATAGGGATTCTTGCCCCCATTGTATGTTCTTATTTAGTTTTTGAAAGATCAGGTAGCTGTAAGATGTTAGTTTCATCTCCTTGTTTTCTATTAAGTCCCAAATGTCAATGTGTCCAGTTTTATGTCAATACCATGCTGTTTTGATCATTATGGGCTTGAGTGAGTACAGCCTAAAATCTGGTAGGCTGATGCCCCAGCCTTATTTTTCTTACTAAGAATTGCCTTGGCTATACAGGTGTCTTCTGGTTCCATACAAAACAAAGAATTATTATTTCTAAATCTTGAAAGTATGGTGATGGTATTTTATTTTATTTATTCATTTTTTTTGAGACAGAGTCTCAAGATGTTGCCCTGGGTATAGTACTGTAGCATCATAGCTCACAGAAACCTCAAACTCTTGGGCTCAAGTGAGCCTCTTGGCTCGATTTTCTATTTTTAGTAGAGATAGGATCTTGCTTTTGCTCAGGCTGATCTCAAACTCATGAGTTCAAGTAATCCACCTGCCTTGGCCTCCTGGAATGCTAGGATTGTAGGCATGAGCCCTGTGCCTGGCCTTGATAAAGGTATTTTAATGGAGATTGTATTAAATCCATAGATTGGTTTGGGAAGGATAAACATTTTGACAATGTTGGTTCTTCCCAGTCATGAGCATGGTATGTTCTCCCATTTGTTAGTATCTTCTGCTATTTCTTTTCTTAGAGTTTCATAATTTTCTTTGTAGAGGTCTTTCACCTCTTTTGTTAGGTGTATTCCTAGGTATTTCATTTTCTTTGAGGCTACTGTGAAGGAAATTGTGTCTTTGATTAGTGACTCAATCTTGTCTGTTATTGGCATATACAAAAGCTACCGATTTGTGGACATTGATTTTACATCCAAAAAATACATCACTGTATTTTTTGTCACTTCTAAGAGTCTTGTGGTGGATTCTTTGGGGTTGGGAGATTTTTTATTGTTTCTTTGATCTCAGTGCTTGAAATTGGTCTGTTCAGGTAACCTCTTTCTTTGTGATTAAGTCTAGGGAGACGGTGTAATTCCAATGGATTGATCCATTTCCACCACATTGTCAAATTTCTGGAAATAAAGTTTCTCGTAGTGTTCAGAGATAATCTCTTTTATCTCTATGGCATCTATTGTTATTTCCCCTTTATCATTTCTGATTGAGATTACTAGAGATTTAACTTTTCTGTTCCTAGGTAGTCTGGCCAAAGGTTTATCTATTTTATTTATTTTTTAAGAAAACCAACTTTTTGTTTGTTAATTTTCTGAATAATTTTTTGTTTTGGATTTCATTAATCTCTGATTTAATTTTGATTATTTCTTTTCTTCTGCTGGGTTTAGGGTTGGATTATCCTTCTTTTTCCAATACCATAAGTTGGTTTGTGAGTATGTTTGTGCACTCACTTTCTTTTTTTCAAATGTAGGCATCTAGTGCAATAAATCTTCCTCTCAGGACTGCTATTGCTGGATCCCACAGGCTTTGGTCACTCGTGTCTTCATTGTTGTTATGGTTGAGGAATTTATCAGTTCCCTCTTTATGTCTTCCTGAACCCAACTATCATTCAACATAAGGTTGTTTAATTTCCATGCCTTTACGTGGGGATGAATGTTTTTGTTGGAGTTGAGTTCCACCTTTATAGCCTTGTGGCCTGAGAAGAGACAAGGTATGATTTCTATTCCTTTAATTTTGCGGAGATTTGGTTTGTAGCCTAGGATGGGATCTATTTCAGAGTATGTGCCATAGGCTGGTGAGAAAAGGGTATATCCTTTTGCTTTGGGGTGGTGTGTTCTATGTCTATTTTTCCCATTTGTTCTAGGGTGATTAAGTCCTTTGTATCTTTGTTTAGTTTCTGTCTAGAGCAGCAGTTCTCAACCTGTGGGCCACAGCCCATTTTGGGGGTTGAATGACCCTTTCACAGGGGTCATCTAAGACCATCCTGCATATCAGATATTTACATTACGATCCATAACAGTAGCAAAATTACAGTTATGAAGTAGCAACGAAAATAATTTTATGGTTGGGGATCACCACAGCATGAGGAACTGTATTAAAGAGTCACAGCATTAGGAAGGTTGAGAACCACTGGTGTAGAGGATCTGTCCAGTTCTGTCAGAGGGGTGTTAAAGTCCCTGGCTATTATGGTTTTATGGGATATCATATTTCTCAGACCCCTCAAGGCTTTCTTCATAAATTTGGGAGCTTTTAAGTTGGGTGCATAAATATTTAAAATTGAGGTTTCTTCTTGTTAGGTCATTCCTTTGACCAGTATGAAGTGTCCATCTTTGTCTTTCTTAAGTATGCTTGAATCTTCTTTGTATCTGAGAATAAGATTAAGACCCCTCCTTTCTTCTGATTTTCATTTGCTTGAAATACTGTTTTCCATCCCTTGACCTTGAGTCTTGATTTGTCTTTCAAGGCTATGTGTGTCTTTTGGAGACAGCATATGAATGGCTTGTGCTTTTTTATCCACTCAGCCAGCCTGTGCCTCTTCAGTGGGGAATTCAATCCATTGACATTTATTGAGAGTATCAATAAGTGTGGTGGAATTTTATTCATCTTGTTATGAGAAAGTCTATTGTGTAGTTTTAGCCTTTGTGCCCTTGTGGAAACTAAGTTTTGGTTTTTGGCTTCTAGATGTTTACTTTAGTGGTGGTCTCTTGTGGTGTTCAGTGTTGAGAATAGGCCTAAATATTTCCTGTAGACGGTCTTATTGTGGTAAATTTCCTTATTGTTTGTATATTCACAAAAGATTTGATTTCTCCATCAGTTTTGAAGCTTTGTTTAGCAGGATACTGGGCTGAAAATTTTGTTTAAAAATGTCAAAGGTGGGGGCAGCACCTGTGGCTCAGTGGGTGAGGCACCAGCCCCATCTACCAAGGGTGGTGGGTTCAAACCCAGCCCCAGCCAAACTGCAACAAAAAAATAGCCAGCCATTGTGGCAGGTACCTGTGGTCCCAGCTACTCGGGAGGCTGAGGCAAGAGAATTGCCTAAGCCCAGGAGTTGGAGGTTGCTGTGAGCTCTGATGCCACAGCACTCTACCTAGGGTGATGAAGTGAGACTCTGTCTCTACAAAAAAAAAAAAAAAAGTCAAAGGTGGATGACCCATCTGGCTTGGAAAGTTTCATTGAAAAGTCTGCTTCATCCTAATGGCTCTGACCTGTAGGTCAGTTGGAACATCTAGATGCTTGAAGAATTTTCTCCTTCATCTTGACTTTAGACAAGTTCATTACAATGTGTCTTGGAGGAGCTCTGCTATAGTTGAGATGACCCAAGGTTCAATATCCATCTGAAAGCAGTGTGTCAGGATCTTTGGTAAAACTTCGGACATTTTCATTTATGATAGTTTCCAGTAGGTCTTCTATTCCTTTGGGATAATCTTCCCCTTCAGTGGTTTCTATTTCATATGTTTGAATGCTTCATGGAGTGTAGTAGTTCTCTAAGTGCCTGTTCTGCTTTCTCTCTCTTCTTTTCTGCCTCTGTAACTTTATCCTCTTCCTCTGATGTTCTTTTTCTTCATGATCTACTCTATTTTTCATTCTTTCTATTGCATTTTTACATTCCCTGATTGTCTCCTTCATTTCCTTAAGCTCCACCATATTCTTACTGTACCCTACATATCTCTCATTCAACTTTTAGTTGTGCTTTCAAGACTTGGAAAAATAATTCTTCATTTTGTATGGAACCAGAAAAAAAATCCCATATAGGGAAGGCAATTCTTAGTAATAAAAACAAAGCCAGGGGCATCAGCCTACAAGACTTTAGGCTGTATTACAAGGCCATAGTGATCAAAACAGCATGGTATTGGCACAGAAATAGAGACATAAACATCTGGAACTAAATAGAAAACCAGGAAATGAAACTAGCATCTTACAGCCACCTAATCCTTGATAAACCAAACAAGAACATCCACTGGGAGAAAGAATCCCTATTCAATAAATGCTGCTGGGAGAACTGGATATCCACATGTAAAAGACTGAAACTGGACCCGCACCTTTCTCCACTCACAAAAATTGATTCAAGATGGATAAAAGACCCAAATTTAAGGCATGAAACAATAAAAATCCTCAAAGAAAGTATGGAAAAAACACTTGAAGATATTGGCCTGGGGAAAGACTTTACGAAGAAGACTTCTATGGCAATTGCAACAACAACAAATATAAGCAAATGGGACTTAATTAGACTGAAAAACTTCTGTACAGCTAAGGAGACAACAACCAAAGTAAATAGACAGCCTATACAATGGGAAAGGATATTTGCATATTTTGAATCAGACAAAAGCTTGATAACTAAGGTCTACAGAGAGCTCAAATTAGTCAACATGAAAAAAGCCAACAATCCCTTATATCAATGTGCAAGAGAGATGAATAGAACCTTCTCTAAAGAAGACAGATGAATGGCTAACAAACATGAAAAAATGGTCATTGCCCCTAATTATTAGAGAAATGCATATCAAAACCACCCTGAGATATCATCTAACCCCAGCAAGAATGGCCCACATCACAAAATCTCAAAACTGCAGATGCTGGTGTGGATGTGGAGAAAAGGGAACATGCTGGTGGGACTGCAAACTAATACAATCTTTTTAGAAGGAAATGTGGAGAACCCTCAAAGAACTCAAACTAGACCTTCCATTTGATCCTGCAGTCCCATTAGTGGGCATCTAACCAGAAGAAAAAAAATCCTTTTACCATAAGGACACTTGCACTAGATTGCTTATCACAGCTTGATTTACAATTGCCAAAATGTGGAAACAGCTTAAATGTCCATCAACCCAGGAATGGGCAAACAAGCTGTGGTATATGTATGCCATGGAATACTATTCAGCCTTTAAGAAGATGGAGACTTTACATCTTTTGTATTAACCTGGATGGAAGTGGAACACATTCTTCTTAGTAAAGTATCTGAAGAATGAAGAAGCAAGAATGCTATGTAGGCTTGGCACCTATAGCGCTGATGCTAGGGCACTGGCCACATACACTGGAGCTGGTGGTTTCAAACCTGGACCAGGCCTGCCAAATAACAATGACAACAACAACAACAACAAAAATTGCTGGGCATTGTGGCGAGTGCCTGTAGTCCATGCTATTTGGGAGGTTGAGGGAAATGAATGACTTAAGCACAAGAGTTTGAGGTTACTGTGAACTGTGATGCCATGGCCCTCTACCAAGAGTGACATACTGAGGCTCTGTTCCAAGAAAAAAAGAATCCTAGGTACTCAATTCTGATATGAGATCAATTAATGACCTAGTACACGGTGGGGGGTAGGTGAAGGGGAGAATAGAGAGAGGGAAGGAGGGAGGGGGTGGGGGGTCACAGTGTGTGACACACCTTTTGGGGGTGGGACACGATTATAAGTTAAAAAAAACTGCTTTGAAGGGTGGACTACATTCTGGCATCAGTGCACAGCTTCCCAAGGGAAGTACTTTGAAGGTGACCATAGTGATATTCATCAATGAGGCATGTAGTACTTTTTCTAGGATGAGTTTGTGAATTTAATTGTCAGACACACAGAGGGGAAGAGAAAACAACTGAGATGTGTAGCACAGAGAACTCAGTTGTAGGTATAACATTTGATTTTTTTTTTTTTTTTTTTTAGAGACAGAGTCTCACCTTGTTGCCTTTGGTAGAGTGCCATGGTGTCATAGGTCACAGCAACCTCAAACTGTTGGGCTCAAGATATTCTCTGTCTCTGTCTCTCTCTCTCTCTTTTTTTTTTTTTTTTGAGACACAGTCTCACTTTATTGCCCTCAGTACAGTGTCGTGGTTTCACAGCTCACAGCAAACTCCAACTGTTGGGCTTAGGCATATCTCTTGCCTCAACCTCCTGAGTAGCTGGGACTACAGGCATCCACCACAATTCTCAGCTATTTTTTGTTGCAGTTTGACTGGGCCAGGTTTGAGCCTGCCACCCTCAGTATGTGAGGCCAGTGCCCTACCCACTGAGCCACAGGTGTTGCCCCTCAAGATATTCTCTTGCCTCAGCCTCCCCAGTATCTAGGACTACAGGCACCTGCCACATGCCTGGCTATATTTTTTAGAGCTCAGGTCTTGCTCTGGCTCAGGCTGGTCTCAAACCTGTGAGCTCAAGCTCAAGTGCTAAGATTGCAGGTGTGAGCCACTGCGCCTGGCAGCATTTGATCTTGATTGATTCCTGTGGCAGTGGGATTTAGTCATTGCTTGGTAGAAATCAGATTGCATTTAGTTACCCATTGTTGCATAATAAACCACCTTAAACTTAATGCCTTCAAAGAAAATTACTGTTATCTGTCACGACTGTGGGTGAGTTTAATCTTGCTGCTGCATTTAGTTATAATATCCACTGGGGTGGAGTTCAGCTGGGAAAGCTGGGCATATTCTCCACATGGCACTTCACTCCAAGCTTCCTTATGGCATAGAAGTATAAAGAGAATGTTCTGAGAGGCTGAGCCCTAGGATGCAGCATCTATTAAGCCTTTTCTTGTATCATGTGTGGGCTGATGCTCCATTGCCCATTCCAAGTCATACAACCAATCCCAGAGTTAATATGGGAGGGGGACACACAAGGGTGTGAATACTGAATAGTGTGAATACTGAAAGGTGTGATCTGTCAGAGTCATTACTTTCACAATCTTTGACAACTTGCTCCTACTTTTTTTTGATCTCTTGAATCTCACCCATAGACTAAAGTGATGTATCAATCCCACTTGATCCCATTCAAAAAAACCCTATTATGCTAATTATCTTACACTTCTCTCTCTAGAGTAACTCCTCAGAATTTTCCACTCTGCTTTGTACTTCAGGAAGCTGACCTTCAATGTGCTAAGCCAATGAACTCTCCTGTCCTCTTGCTTCCCACTTGTTTGGGTGAACAGGGAGGCCTGGCAGTAAGTCAGAGAAGGAGGGGGCTACTGTTGGCCTCTACTGAGGGGAGCTTCTGTCAAGAGACTGCCCCATACTTTTCTCCTTCCCTGGCCCCTTTAGAGTCAGGGGTGGTAAACTCAACCAGGCCCAGCATACTATTAATATTTCATCCTTTCAGTTTTCCAGTACCTTGCCCACCTTGAAATACCCTGTTTATTAAACTTTTCTCAAATCGTCTGTATGTTTCCTGTTTGGACCCTGGCAAGTACTGACCTGTAAAACTCCATTTTAGTGTACTAAATAGAAATGCACTGCATTATTTACATACCCCAAGATGGAGAAACTCAAATGTCTGTCAGTAGACAAATAGATAACTGTAGTACCACCTAAAGACTTGTAGGCTAATGCCCCCAGCCTTGTTTTTATTACTAAGAATTGTCTTGCCTATACAAGGTTTTTTTTCTGGTTCCATACAAAACGAAGAATTTTTTTTCCAAATCTTAAAAGTATGATGTTGGTATTTTAATAGGGATGGCACTGAATCAGTAGATTGCTTTGGGAAGTGTAGACATTTTAACAATGTCAGTTCTTCCCAGCCCTGAACATGGTTTCTTCTTCCACTTGTTAATATCTTCTGCTGTTTCTTTTCTTAGGGTTCAGTAGTTTTCTTTATAGAGGTCCTTCACCTCTTTTGTTAGGTATATTCCTTGGTATTTCATTTTCACTGAAGCTACTGTGAAGGGGATTGTGTCCTAAATTAGCTTCTCATCTTAGCTGTTATTGGCATATACAAAGGCTACTGATTTGTGGACATTGGTTTTATATCTTAAGATGTTGCTGTATTTTTTGATGACTTCCAGGAGTCCTGTGGTTGGCTCTTTGGGATTCTCTAAGATCATATCAACAGCAAAGAGGGAGAGTTTGACCTCCTCTGCTCCCATTTGAATGCCTGGGAATTCTCTTGCCTGATTGTATTGGCTAGAACTTTCAGCACTGTGTTGAATAGCAATGGTGATAGAGGATAATTTTGTCTGATTCCAGTTCTAAGTGGAAAAGCTTTCAATTTTACTCCATTCAGTAAAATATTAGCTGTGGGTTTGTCATAGATGACTTTGATTAGATTAATAGATGTGCCACCTATGCCTATTAAGTGTTCTAATTAGAAAAGGAAGCTGTGCCTGAGAGGGTCGTGCTGTCCTGCCAGTTGCACGACAGCCTCCAGGGCCTTGGTGGCCAGCGAGGGGAACTGACTTCTGCTGGGCAGGTTGCACAGTCTCACACCCGCCTCCCCGGGGTCTTGTCGGCTGGCAGTCGCCAGCAGCTCCTGCCGGGGAGGGTCGCGCCATCCCGCCAGTGGCGCGCCCTGCTCTGGGGCTTGGCAGACTGTGAGGGCAGCTAACTTCTGCAGGGGCAGGTCTCGCAGACATGCGCCTGCCTCCCGGGACCTCCCAGCGCGCGATCACCACCAACTCCTGCCAGAGAGGGTTGCGCCTTTCCACATTTGGGGCTTTGGTGGCTTGCAAGGACAACTGACTTCTCCTGGGGCAGGTCACACAGACGCACCTCCCAGGGCCTTGCTGGCTTGTGGTCGCCAGCAGCTTCTGCCTGGGAGGGTCGCACCATTCCGCCAGACGTGCATCTGCTTCTGGGGCTTTGGTCACCAGTAAGGACAACTGTCCTCCACAGGGATAGGTTGCACCTGCCTCCCAGGGCCTTGACGGTGACACTGACTCCTGCAGGGGTGGGCTGCATCACCGGGCCTGCTGGCTCCACCTCCCGGGGTCTTGCCCAGGAGAAAACTAGAAGCAGCCACTGGCAGAACAGTTATAGGGATGGTTTCTAAAAGGTGCCAATTCAACATGGGACAGAATCAGCGGAAAAACTCTGGTGACCAGAATAACCAGAGTAGATTAACT
>CAUYQV010144310.1:0-57824 GCA_963574575.1 Galagoides demidoff
CCTGTGGTCCCAGCTACTTGGGAGGCTGAGGCAGGAGACTCGCTTGAGCCCAGGAGTTGGAGGTTGCTATGAGCTGTGATGCCATGGCACTCTACCCAGGGGGATAGCTTGAGGCTCCATCTCAAAAAAAAAAAAAAAATAACCTTCAGGTTCTAGCCACTCTGTGAGATTTTGAATATGGATATTTTTTGGTGTGGCTGGGAACACAGAGAATTTTTTTTCTATTTCCCCTTCTTTTCCTCGTGCAATGATTTATTGATTCCTTAAAGTACCTCGAGTTCAGCCATCTCTATGTGATAAAATATAGCTAATAAACAAATGAAAGCTGTCTCAGGCTCCTCAGAAGCAGACTCTGAGATGAGGATTTATGTACACATAGTTTATTAAGAAAGTGCTCCCAGGAGAAACCCACAAGGAAGAGGGAAAAGAAGGGCAATGAGGATGGGAGGAAACCAAGCCAAGGAACCATGGCAGGCAGCACCCCAGCTCAGGTGAGGTCCTGGGGAATCTTTAGAGGGCTCCCCACACCTGGTGGTTTGTCATACCTTAAGGCAAAAGACCTTTGGAACACCTGTGCCAGCTAGATGTTAGCTATGGGCTTGCCCTCGGAGAGACCATAAGCTCCCAGATACTTTCTGTTCTCAGTGAGTCGGACAAAGCATCCCTAGGATGGTCTTGCAAACAGATCCCAAGCACAAAACAGGGGATGACCTTAAAGAACCAGTTAGAGATCTGAGCACCCACAACATCTGTTACTGAGGGCAAAACTGCAGTGAGCCAGTGTGCACAGCACCCTCCATATGAGCTTCTGTATTGATCTGGCCATATGAGCACAGAAATAATTGATCACCTCGCCACACTGACAACCTCCTTAAGTTGGCCTAAGTTCCATAGACCAGACATATATGAATCGGTACAGTAGGCCTAGTTCCTCACGTTGACTGTCTCTGTATGTTGACCAGTTTGTTACAGTCCCTTGGGTGGTCAATTTACAGAGGTTCTACTATAGTTTGGTTTTAATGAGAACAGGGGTGGGGGGATCTTTCTGTTTGGTCTTGTATTCTATCTGCTCAGGTACCTCTGAGAGGAATCATTGCATTTAGCATCTAACACAATGTTTCTCAACCTTTTTTTTAACTTCATAGCACACTTGAACCTCTAGTTAAACTTCTGTGACACATTTAAATTAAGTTGATAAAAAACAAGGCTGGGCAGGGTGGCTCACGCCTGTAATCCTAGCACTCTGGGAGGCTGAAGTGGGTGGACTGCTTAAGCTCAAGAGTTGGGGACCAACCTAAGCAAGAGTGAGACCCTGTCTCTACTAAAAATAGAAAAACTAGCAACACCTGAATTCCAAGCTACTTGTGAAGCTGAGGCAAGAGGATCACTGGATCCCAAGAGTTGGAGGTTGCTGTGAGTTAGGCTGATACCAGGGCATTCCATGCAGGGTGATAGAGTGAGAATCTGTCTAAAAAAAAGAAAAAGAAAACAGAAAAAAAAAAACAGTTGAAAAAAGAATATACTTACTATCTTTGACCTTTTTTGAAATGTTTATTAACCATATAAAACAAAGTAATAGGAAGTATGATATAGCAAGACTGGCTGAAGTTTTTTAGGTTCTTAGTTTAATCAAGTTAGAAGTTAAATGGAGACAAAACTGGACGTCTTTCCTGGTAAATCTTCCTAGAGCGTGCATTTTTGGCAGCACATCTAAGATCCTCTCATGGCTCCACCAGCTGAAAACCACCTGATCTAACAAGACTTGTTTTTTATTGAGAGGACGTTGCTCCTCTCCCAGGAACCAAGCTGTGCACCTCGGAATACAAACATTCTCATCAGTTGTCACTGCACGGTGGAGGCGGCTTCTTGCTAGAGCTCCTAGGACCACCACTAAGGGGCAGTCCTTTCACCACTGCTATGGGCAGGATGTGGGGCTCTAACAGCAGCTCACAGGAAATGTTGGGTGAACTGGTCCAATGGACAGGCCAGCTACTGTGGTCCACCTTGACTATGATCAGGATAAAGGAGACAAGGTTGGGTTCTGCCTTTCCCTCTCTCCTGGTCAGCGAGTTCGCTGTGCTTTGGCTCCCAAGTAAACAAGCAGGAACTGTTGCATAACACAAACCACAGGACTAAATACCCATTTAGCCACAGTTGCAAAACAGACAAAAGAAACATTGGCATTTTTGAAAAAGAGAGATTTAGGCATAATCAGTGTTGGTTGTGGCCGGCTGCCCCATTGCAATTAAGAAATGCCAATGCTGGCTGCATTTAAATGCCAAGCCTCCCCAGACCCGGCACCCTAAAAAACAAAACACAAGCCAAAGCTGCCTGTCACTGTTGCTATCCTCAATTCTGAAATAGCCCAGGGAAGGGGCTGTTTGAGGAAGCCAGACTTCCCTTCTCAGAAGAAACCAGATCAGGACTACTTCTATTTATACCCAGATATATAGATACAGAGTCCAATTTAGGAATGGTGTGGGGTAGAATAGTCTAGAAAATAAATAAGCCATGCTTGAAAGGAATTGAGCTTCTAATGGTGCTCAGTACCCTCCCTCAGAGGCACTGAGGGAGAGGGTGACACTTCTGTGAGCTGGTTGAAGTTCCTGCCTCTTGAAACGGTTCTTCAGCCAACCCCTCCTTTAAGACATGTATTCATGGTATTTAACTAAACACATACGATGCCATCAAATATTGAAAACAACATGATGGGGAGAAAAAGAAGCTACCACCTCAGGTCAGGATGGCCTCCTAAATGCTGGGAACTATGAGATTGTGATGTTTTATCATAGGGGGTCAGGGTTTCCCTCTAGATACTTGAAACAACCTTCAGCCCTAGGTGATGCACACACAGGTCCTCCCTCACATTCTAGGGGGCATGAAAATGCAAATTCTAGCCCAAGCTCCATAAATCTCTTCCCACGGATGATGCAACTGGGAATCTGCATTTTTTTTTTTTTTTTTAGAGACAGAGTCTCATTTTATTGCCCTTGGTACTGTGCTGTGAAATCACAGCTCGTAGTAACCTCCAACTCCTGGGCTTAGGCGATTCTCTTGCCTCAGCCTCCCAACTAGCTGAGACTATAGGTGCCTGCTACAACGCCCGGCTGGGAATCTGCATTTTAAACAGGCAACTATAAAAGATTTTGATGCAAGGAGACTAGGTTACTGAGAAGTCCTGTTGCGAGCAGTTGTGGCCTATTCAGTAACCCCAAAATGGGAGTCAAATGAATGCAAGATACTAAATCATTTCACTCATGAACCATGAATTTATTGTGTTTGAAATATAATCTTTTGATTTAACTAGGATATTGATTAAACCCTGTAGCACCCTCTATGAACGGAGAGGAAGATTGAATTTCATGTGCAAGATCATTCAAAATACAATAACAGGGAGCCAAATCCAGTCCACACTTTCACAAATTTACAACCACTTGTTGTAGAGTTAGAAATGGCCATTTTTAATAATAGGAGTGTTAACAGAACCTTGTTACATGTTATCCGCTAAAAGTACTCTTTGCTCTGGTCTTGAGTTAGCATTAAGATGTGAACTTTAATTACCATTTTCAGGAGAAGAAGAAGAATTTATATTAGGACCATCCTTAGAATTTACAATATTCAAAATCCTTAGTGTCTTCCTCCTCTGATTATCTTAAACAATCTCCTTAGCTTTCACAGACACTGAGGACAGAAGGCCTTTGTTGTGCTTTTTCTGATAACCATCTCCCTTTTGTTTTCTGAATAAAAGACTATATCTCATGGAAATCTGCCAGACTGTCCACAGTACCAGGCAGGGCACTATTGGGACACCTAAAACCCATCACCCCACGGACCTTCCAGTCCACTTGGGAGGCAAAGGATACTGGAAGTCTGCAGGACGTCTAAATTGTAGAAATTAAAATAGAGTCAACCCCAAGGTGGGAAACTCAGCCTCTTCCATTTACCAGCTTTGAGACCTTGGCTGGTTACTCATCAAATCAATTTGCACTTCATTTTTTTTTTTTCATGCTTAATGTGAAGATAATGTGGTTTGAGGCAGCACTTCTCAAACTTTTAATGCCTGGCAACTTGTTCAGGGAGTGACCTGACCCAGTAGATCCGGGGTGGAGCCTAAGGTTGTGCTCATATAATAGGCTCCTAGGTGAGGCTGATGCTGCTCTGGGGACCACATTTGGAGTAGCACACATTCCTGTTTGATTCCTAGCTCTCAATAAATAACTATTATTATGAATAATACTTTGACAACTTAGAGTTGTATGGAAAAAAATGGAATAAATACAGCTGGTTTTGCTTAGGCAGAAAAGGCGGCTTCCAACCTGGGGCAAATTCTGGTGACTTAGAAAAGTGAAGGAGTCATTTCTTCATCAGTCCCACCTGGCCTGCTGCAGAGGCACATGCCCAGCTGTAAGGAGTTGTCTCAGCAGCAATCACTGTCTTCACTGTCGCCTGAGAATGGGCAGTTTGCATTTCACAGTTGCATTAACTTAAAGGAGAAATTTCAACCAATGAAAATAATAGCACTTGTTCATATTCCCATGCCATTACAGGAGGGGAAGGAGATCATTAGCTTCCAAAAAATCCAAGACTTTGTCCAGAGGGTGAGACTAGAAACCCAGAGAAAAAAAGTGACAGGACCTACTGTTAGCATCTGAGTCTTAAACCAAATGAGAGCACATTAACCCATGACTTAGATGCTTAATGCTAGTTTGATGTTGTTGCTGTTGTTTCAGTTTGGTTTATGAAGATAATGGGGATAAGGCTAAGAGAAGTTGCGTATTTGATTTGATTGAGTTTGATCAAAGTTGTGCAACCTAAAAACATCATGAAATGGAGTGTATGGTGACAATACTTAATCCTTAATAATTATGAAAGCTATAACCCACCGTGAAAAGGTAACAATCGTGGACCTATAGATATGACAAGACAGCTGCAAAAGATAAAAATGGACTGAAATAGAAGAAGAAATTTATAAAGCTATAGTCATTACAGGAGACCTGAACACCCCCCTTTTCAGAAATCAATGGGTCAAAGTTGACTAAGGAATGTAGAGAGTTTGAATAAAACATAAACCTTCCTTTTCTGTTGATTTGAGGCAGGTATGTCACTAGATAGGGTTAAAGACAGAGTAGGATTTCTTTTCAAACACAATTAAACATTCACTGAAAATGGCTTCATGGTAGAACACAAAGGAAATCTCAACAACTCCCAAAAAACAAAAGTCACAGAGACCACCTTCACTCACTATAATGAAGATAAGGTTAGAAAACACAAAACTCAAATATTTACATTTAAAAATCACAGTTTCAAATAACTCTTGAGTTAAAGAGGAAATTAAAACTGTAATTTAAAACTACATAGAAATAAATAACAAAGGACACTCTGTATGCCTTTCCCTGTAGGGGAAAGCCAAAGTAACACACTGAGGACAATTTGTAGCATGAAGTATACTGGACCAAAAACAAGAAAAAAGTAAAAATAATCATTTATCAATTGAAAGAGTTATACTATGCACAACAAGATAACATACCTTAGGAAGAAAAGATAAATAAGAATAAAGGTGGGAGACGGGAAATATTATCAAAAGCTGGGGTATAATGAGATGTATCTGTCAAACCACTCTGTGTTATTTTCCAATATGAAAATAAAACTAAAAATTAAATAGTCTCCAGTTTTCAATTAAAAGACAAACTATCTACACATCTTGCTTTGAGAATAAATATGCTTTGAAAAAAAAATTATGGCCTAAACTCCTCATCTGTAATTTAGTCAAATGTTAATAGTTGCCATTAAACCTCAATTTCCTAATCTACAAAGTGGTGATAGTCATCTCCTGTACTCCATGTGTCGTTGAAGATTTCTGTAAGGTTATGTATTATATGAAAGCACTTGAAATAGTGCCCAGCAAAGAGCAAGCCCTCAGTAAGTACAGTTAACACGATTATTGGTAATACATAAAGAGAGTGTCCAACTTGATTTGTAGCCTCTTTGTTCTTTTGGGGGCTTTCTTGAGTATAGAGAGTATTCATAAAATGTTGTCAAATTCAAAAGCATCTCCACCAGAAAGCAGGCAGGCTCTAGAAAAAAGAGAAAGGTCTGCCCTGCAGAAGCTTCATCCAAATAAATAACAATGCAGAAAGACATTACAATGTAGATTTCAGCTCTCTTTGATCCGTTCTATAATAGGTATTGATTTGTAGAAATTTCTTGGGTTTTTTTAATTAAAAGAGGAAATGTGGAAAGAAGTAGATACGTATTAGCTCAGGGCACATTCTTCGTACACAAATGCCCACTATCCTCATATGATAGCTGTGTCTTTCTCTACCATGTCTATCAAAAAGCATACACTGCTCAATCCACTTTCACCTCTCAACTCTTGGTTGAGTCTAGACTCTGCATCAAGAAAGCAGTTTTAAATAAATAAATAAGCACCTAAATAAATAGGCCCCTTGACGGTGAGAAAAGGTTTTCTCTAGACTCCATTTGTTCCCTGTCTAAGGGCTCCTGGAGAAACCATCTTCCCTGTGGCTTCTCTGCCATCATGCCAACTGCCCATCAGCCAGACACGGATATGCTGCTGTCAGCTCAGAGCTAGGGCCCTGCAGCTATTCTTCACAGGCAGAGAATAGCAGCCTCAGGAGATTGCCAAGGAAACACATGAGCCCTGAGTGTGTGTGTGTGAGAGAGAGAGAGAGAGAGAGAGAAAGACAGAGAGAGAGGGAGGGAAGGAGAGAGAGAACACACAAACATCCACAGGTAAGAAGGCAGAGGAGTGGGAACCAGTAACAGAACCATAGATCTGAAAGCACAGAGACCCCTGCCTTCCACACACTGGGCTAGTCAAAGGTCATTTCCTTGCTTAGGCTGGAGGGTGAGGCTCCCCCACGGAGCCCTGCAGCACAATGTCAAGCTGGAGAACAGGGCCAGAAGGCGTCATGTTTGTCTCCTGGTGGTGATCCTGGGTTCCTGAGAGAGGAGCCGCTTGGAGACGAAGGCTCAGGTGCTCTGCTGGTTTCCATGGGTGCCCAGCTCCACGGCAACAGCCTCGCCCCACCCTTAGGAAAGGAAAGCTAATTAACAAACACTGGATTCCTTCCCCTCTGAGCAAAGGGGATGAGCCCATCCTGCGTGAGCAAGGCTTTCTGAACATTAAGCCCCCACATCCTTGCAAACAAGGTTGATCAGAACTTTCTATAATTTATTCCCCTTAGCAGCCCTGTGAAGTCGACACTATTTGTCCTGTTGAGAAAATTTAAGGCTCATAGAGGGTGATGAACTTGTACAGAGCCACCCAGCTTCTGTGTGCCAGAATGAACAGGCCAAACAGGCCTTCAGACCTCAAAACTTTTATCCACACCACAGAGCTATGGCCCAGTCTGCTCACTTCCCCATGGACCCAGGGTTTTACTCTGAAGGATGGGTTTCCGGTCACCAAGGGGCACATTGGAATTTTGTTCCTGCTCATCCTGGGGTTCAGGAGTGACTTGGTATAAATTCCTTCCAGTTTCATCTTCTAGATCTCTAATTTCTACAATGGAAACCTGTGTTTAGAGCTTCACATTGTAACCCAAGCACATATTCTGGTGGCCAGAACAGGTGTTTAGAAATTAACAGGAACACAGTAAGAAGCTCTATCAGTTTTTTAAATAGATGCTTATAAAACTGACCTAACTCAAGCTTATTACCTGATTTTTTCAGGTCAGTGATAGAATGCAGCCTTGATGTTTTATTTCTTTTTTTTACACTTTGATTTCATATTTGATGCTTTGCCCAAGAATCAATGAGTAGAAAAGAATAATGAAGTCTATTATCTCCAAAGAAGTGTCAACCTAGGATTCCTCCTAAGTACCCTTAAAGAGGATGACTTCTCTCACAAGAGTGATAACAGGAGAAAGAGTCTAATAAGATGTACTAAATCAGAATCTCATAGGAATTCAGCCTGAGCAGTTAAAAAAGCAGTATAAACTTGAACCTGGGAGCTGAGATCTCAGAGCCTGGACCCAGGCTCCGAACAAGGCCCTGCTTCAGTGAGCTTTTGTTCCCTTGCTTCTAGTAAATACATTTCTGATTTGGGGGGGATAAAGAATTTTCACTTTTATGTTTGTGAAAAGTAATTATCATACAAATAATAATGCAAACATGATATTGCCCTAAGGCCCTAAATATAATTTCCTTTCCCAGCTTCAGTTTTCAATAGAAGCACAGGCACAAATATCACAAATGTGTTTGGGGTTAGAAAGTCATGCTTTTATGCCATGTTTCTATGCCATTTTAAGTTTCTTTAGGCCTTTATCAGTTATGATACCAGCTGCTAGAATGAAACAAAACCCTCATGTTTTCAGTGGCATAACACAATAGAAGTGTATTCTTTGCTCATCTAAGAATTCAGATGCTCCTGGCCAGGAGTCAACTTTCCTTCATGCAAGGATCCCGGAAGACCCAACTTGCTGCTGCCTCGTAGCTAAGCCATCCTCAGGGCTCTGGCAGAAGGGGAGAGAGAGGGAATAGAATGCCTGTTTCTGAACCAATCATCCCTGTCTGACAGAGACGCACATGATTTTGCTACAATTCCATGGACCATCTCTAGCCACATGGCATCACCTCCTTGGTATGGCGATTGAAAATGTAATTCCTGGCTAGACAGTTGTGTCCCAGTGACAGTGCTCCACCATGCAGGAGAAAGGATAAATTCCAGTGCACAGTTGGCCATCTCAGCCACAAGACAAGATCCCATGCCTTCCGCAAACGTGTTACTTACAGAGAAGTCTCACCACGTCAAACACTAACCATCGCCCCTTCCCCTAATGGCTATTCCTGGGGACACAGCTTTGTTAGGGAGGCCAGCTGCAAAGCCAGAGACACCCATGATACCAGCCATGTCCCCTAGTGTACTTAACTATCACACTGAATCATCTAATTTCCTTCTTCCACTTCCATCTTCCCACTCAGACTGTGTTCTATAAAGGCAGTGAATTTGCCTGTCTTGCTGTCAGTATCTTCCTAGTGTCTAACACTGCCCTGGAAGATTATAGCTGCCCAATAAATGTTTGAGAAGGAAGGAAGGATAGGAGAAAGGAGAGAGAGGGAGGGAGAGGCTTTGCTCTTTAGGGAGCTCAGTCTTACTACCTGTAATTTGCACCCTATGAGATTTTAAGAAAATAGCCAAGAAATGGGCCGGTCACACTTCAGGGCCAAAGATTCATCCCTCTTTGGAGTGAGAGTGGTTCACCCCTGCACAAGCCCCCTAAGCAATCTCATGTCTAGGTAATACTACTCAACAGCAAAAAGGAACGCACTATTAATACATGCTACAACGTGAGTAACCTCAAGATAACTGTGCTAAGTGAAAGAAGGCAGACGAAATACATACTGTGTGATTTCAATTGTATAACGTTCTAGGAAATGCAAAACAACGTATAGTGACAGAATGTAGATCAGCAGTTTCTGGGCATAGAGGTGGGATGGGAGAGGAAGGGGAGCAGTGAGTGGGTAGGATTACAAAGAGCGTAAGGGAACTTTTAGGAGTGGTGGATGTGTTCATTTTCTTTGTCGTGGGCATGGTTTCCTGGTTGTATACATAAGTAAAAACTTCTCAAATTATGCAGTTCAAAAATGTGGGGTTGTGGCGGCACCTGTGGCTCAAAGGAGTAGGGTGCCAACCCCATATGCCAGAGGTGGCAGGTTCAAACCTAGCCCTGGCCAAAAATTGCAAATAAAAAAAAAAAATGCGGGGTCGACTGTATGTCAACTATACCACAGTAAAGCTGTTTAAAAACAAGAAAAATAAATGTGGTATTAAAAAGGTACCAACCCCAAACTACATTGCTCCATCCCATCATTCCCAATCCTTAAGTCGTTTGTGTCTTTAAAAATAATTTCTATGTAGACGGGTATCTGGTAAAGTGGGTTCATGGAGCCTTTTGGAGAACAAGGTAATTCTGTAGATCCTTGTGTGGGCATGGCTTCCAGTTCAGAAGATGACAGAGCCCTGGGGACAGACAGTGGGTCATTCAGATCTTCCTCCCATTGCGCACACACACACACACACACACACACACACACACACGCCTAATCTCTCATACTTTCCAATCTGCCTGTTCCCAGGTTCCGGGGCCAAACGCATAGGGCGCCCAGCCACCCCCCAGCGCTACCATGGCCGAAGACGCGGACATGCGCAATGAGTTGGAAGAGATGCAGCGAAGGGCCGACCAGCTGGCCGATGAGGTGAGGAGGGAGGGAGGGAGGCATAACATGGGGGCTGAGAGGTTCGTCTTATTTAGGTTGGGTAGGAAACAGACTTGTTCTAAAGTCTCAATTTTCCAAAAGAGTTAGGGTGTGGATATGATTTTGATTTCCTGTGCCCGTAAAGCCTCTGCAGGCCACACTGGGTTGATAATTAAACCTATATACAACTTGAAGTCTTGGCCCTACCTCGCGATTTCTAGAAATCCTGAGAAGTCAAGGTCCTCTGCAGAAAGCAGTATCTGTGGGTGTCTTATGTTCAGTGGTGTGCTGGAGCCGCCCCAATTCCAAAAGCTGATTGTGAACGTTTTTGGGGCCTTTGCAAGCTGGTGGCTAAACACAGCCATTATTAACATGGGATTGTATAACCTGACAATCAGATTGTATTAAAACAACAGGAAGAAATACTCAAAATTCATCACCTCCTAATTGTTTTACTGTTATTTTATACTATCTATGCTCTTGAGATAAAACCATTGTGTCTGGAGGGTAGGAATACCATACAGTGGTAGATTGCCGCATGTCCTCCCAACTTCATGTTCAAAGACATTATAGTACAGTTAAAAATCAGACAGGATAGAGTAATATTTATACCATGGGAACATAAACACTGCAGTCAGGGCTTAAGTTACTGTTTTCTGGATGCTAGACTTAAGAAAGTGGGGAAATTACTAATAGGGCAGATTGGACTTAGAAGTGTGCTTGTCTTCAGCCATTACACTATGGATAATACCAAGAACTGGAGAAATCTTCCAGTATTTGAAAACTATGATTCTTTAAAGCAAAGAAATCCCTTTTGTCATGGACACACAAGAACAATTCCCACGTGTCTTTGTGGTTTCGTTTTCCTGTTGTTAATGAGACTTACTCATTAACATAGATGAAAATATTCAACCTTCATTCATGCCAGAACTATACTTGTTCATCATGTAGTTAGCAGCAGACACCAGAGTTCAGCAAAAATCCACAAAAGCTTTTGGTGAGAATCAATTGGCTATAAGGAATTTACAATGAAGAGTATTACGTATTTTATTATTATTTGTAAATTGTATTCATTCTTTATATTAGTAAAGTAATAATCTTTTTCTTTTCTTTTTTTTTTTTTCCTTTGGAAAGCTGGCTAAACATCTGCCAGCATACCGTGCTTACAGCCATTCTATTTCAAAAATCAGCCATGCTGACAGCTTTTTCAGGAATGTTAACATCCTTCAAGTTCTTACAGAATCTTGTTCACAATAAGTTTGTCACTTAAAAGCACGGCTTTGAGAACTCACACCAGCGGTTGGATTCTAGTAGTTTCAAAGGAACAGAGAAAAAAAGGACAGCACTGTGCCCCCGGGACCATCCTGGCGCACAGACCTTCCTTCTCTCTCTCTTTTTTTTAATCTAAGGATAAAGATAATTATTATAGCTGTCTCTTCTAGGATAGTTATTTCAAACATGCTTGATTTTTTTCACCCTTAGGCAACAGCTTAATTTATATTGATAAGAACTTGCAATGGTGCTTTCTAAGAAACTTGATGTTATTATATTCATCTCAATTCATGAAAAATTCTGTCAGTGTTTAAAATTCAATGTTCCTAGCCCAGGGAGACCAAATGAGTCCTCTGAGCATTCGGGATCATTTTTCATGTATTCTGAGCATGCCCAATTATCTTTTTTCAGATTACTTTGTCTTTGATATCAAGATCAGCTTCATATGGTTTTGATTTTATGAAGATAAGCTTTAATGTAATTGCTTTAGGGAATCTAATCATGTGGAAAGTCTGATAGGACTAAGAGATTAAAAATGGAATGATATTGGTGTGTTTTACTTACAAACTGAAAAAGAATATGTGATAGGGACCCTCGTGCTGCTCAAGTGGAGAAAGTATTTCTGACTTTCCAAGACCTCTGGATCCTGCACTCATGATGTTTATTTATTTTTTTTAATCTTAGTCTCTGGAAAGCACCCGTCGTATGCTGCAGCTGGTTGAAGAGGTAAGGAGTGACTACTTTTTTAAGATGAAGAAACTAATCCCCTAGGTTGCTATGCTGTTTTCTAGTCCCTGCTGCCTTTCCCTCAGCCATGACCCCATTGAGTCCAGGTTGATTCTACCCCATAGCTACATAGTGAGGGAGACTCAGTGTCTCACTTGCCAGAAGCCCAGGAAAGCATATTCACCCTCCCTCCCAACCCAGGCTGCCTTTATAAACTGGGAAGCAGAAAAGGATAGTTATTTCCCACTTAGTGCTCCCAAGAAATTACAAAAGATTGGATCACTTGAAGCAAATCAGAGCAATTTTTAATATGCAAAGGAATTATCTATATAAAAGCTTCATTTAGGGCAGTACCTCTGGCTCAAGGAATAGGGCACCGGCCCCATATACCCAGGTTCAAACCCAGCCCCGGCCAAAAACTGCAAAACAAACCAACCGACAAACAAAAGCTTCATTTATAATTACTTTGATGCCTATATCCCTCATTTAATCTTGACATTCTGATCTGAATTTAGTCATGGAGATGACTTTTAAAAATATGTATCCATATACCATTTTTAGAGACTGCTATACTTAGAATTAGTCACTAAAATCTGTGGACAAATAGGAAAAGTCTTTAACAAAGGGAAATATCAGATCCGATAATATAAATACCAGAAGCTCTTTTCTATTCCTGGTTCTGGATTAAACATCCATTTGCGAGGCATGGTTAATGAATCCCAAACTATTTTTAAATGGGTAAAATAGGGCAGACAGCAATAATGGAATCAAAAGGGCATTTGCAGTAAACCCCACTCATTCCAATTTGGTAGAGCAGCGGTAAACCAAGAAGAAAGGATAAATGGATTAATTGAACTTGTCCACTGGGAGAGATGAAGTGGAAAAAGAATGGCTTGGACTATATTTATCTTAACCTAATAAAACAAGCCTAATAGTTTTTATTCAGTGAGATGCCATTTTAGCTGTGCTTTGAAACTGCTTATCAGTGTATAAATTCGTGTGTGATTCTTGTTTTCTGAGATCTTGGAGTTTCTCAAGTGGAATGATTAAATGGGCCGACTCACCTCATGCTACTGTAATTGCTGATGAAATGACATGAAAGGGGAAAAAAGATCAATTTTACAAGGGTAAAAGGAAAAGCAGCTGCCTCTCACCTGCAGAAGCCAACATCTTCCCTCACGTCTGCAGCTTCATCTGCTTACTCAGGAATGAAATATGGCTAAGGCTAAATGCAAAATGCCACCAGGGCAGTGGGAAGAAGGTAGCAAGCCTCAGCTCCCCAGGAAGCTGGGGAGTTGGGGGAGCTAGGGTAGGTGCACACAGCATGATCGCTCGTCATAAAAATGATTGACACTTCAAGCCTGCAGGCTAGCACAAATTGGGCCCCCTGGGAAGGCAGGCTCAACAAGGGGACCCTCAGTCCTGGAAAGCAATCTTCCTTCTCTACATGGAGAGAAATGTTCTCCTGCTCTGTCCTGGGAACGCTGCTCGTGTAGAAATACTTGAGGACCAAGAAGGAGGCATATATTCTAAATCTGAGTGCCCGTGAAGGCTCCCAGCCTAGACATAGTCTTTCACAATTTTTCGTAAGAAAAAAAAAAAAATGAAAGGAGCAAATGTTAGCAATATGCCTCACATGGGGAGTCCACAAGTCAACCGACATAGTCACTTTATTGCATATTATTATATTATTATCATAATATATCTTTATGACCTTTAATCATACCTCCAAGCTGACATTTCTTTGTTGTTTGCACTTATGCACGTGTGATGTAAATTTCTAAAATACTAGAACTGTCACCAATTTGCCTGTGCAATATTAAGATGCTGCCCAGCCCTTGGAAAGTGGTGACACAGATGAATCAGGGTGCACCACCGAGCCCGTCAGAGTCTCGGGGACACGAACGCTTCTTTTTCATGTGTCTTCTTAAACTGCAAGCAGTGTCAACCAGTCTTGGATAGCAAGTGTCTCCTCTGATTTAGTCTAGGGGTAAAAAAATCTCAAAAGCTCTATTGATTGAAGTAGGATTCTCCAATCATACGTTTTTGTTTCTTCTAAAGCATTTCTCAATCTAGCATGAAGCTGCATCTTAGAACAAGGAGCAAAAGGGATGGAAGTCTCTCTCCTACCTCTAATCAGCGAGAGGAGGCTACCAGACTTCCATCCTTAGGAAGGAGCTATTAGAGGAGGTTGATTTACTCTTATTCCTCCTGGGTTATTTTATATTTATGATCCAACACCCCGATGTCTAGGACATCGATTATTCAGATGATGTTCTGTATTTCAATCAAAAAGGAAATTCACTTTAAAGAGAACCAGCATTAAATATTCATCAAGGGCAGGAATCATTTATAAAATCCGAGCATTGAAATGCCTGGATCTTGCCCATGATCCCAAGGTTCATCAGCGCCACATAATTTGAACTGAGCTGAATGCTTTTGGAAACTCAGGCTCGGAGACAGGAAAGGTGACTAAACTTGTGAGATCTCCCTGAGGCAAACAATCCCAGGAGGATTATATAACTTTGCACCATACCTAAAGACTCCAGTGTGGTCCACGTAGGAACCAGCTTTTTTTTTTTTTTTTTTTTTAGAGACAGAGTCTCACTTTCTTGCCCTTGGTAGAGTGCTGTAGCATCACAGCTCACAGCAACCTCCAGCTCCTGGGTTTAGGCGATCCTCCTGCCTCAGCCTCCTGAGCAGCTGAGACTACAAGCATCTGCCACAACACCTGGCTATTTTTTTGTTGCAGTTCAGACGAGGCCGGGTTCGAACCCACCACCCTCGGTATATGGGGCTGGCACCCCACTCACTGAGCCACAGGCGTTGCCCGGAACCAGCTTTTAAATAGAAGCCATTTTCAGCATTTCAAGGACAATGTAAAGTTACACAGAGGGCAGCGGGGAAAGCTCAGAAAAGCTGAATGAACACCATAGAGAGGTGAAAGGTTAGAACTCCCATAGCACTTGGTCTCCCAACCCCTGGGGTTGGGAACTCTCTTTTCATAGATGCATTTGAACAAATATTCATGGAATGCCTAACTCTGAGGATAGGAGGGGAGATTTAAATTGATATCTTGCAGAGGAACAGATACACAAATAGCTCTCCAAATTCAAGGTCATATTTGCCTTAGAAGCACAGAAGAAGGAACAACTGGGTCTGATGCAAGGTCTCTTCAAGGGAGGAGTATTGGATTCTACACATCGATGTGAAAACTAAGCCAGCAAAAGCCACAGCGCTTTGGGGCAGGCCAGTTCATAGGCACAGCACAGCTTTCATGGAGTGGTGATTGAACTGCTAACATTTTGTGACTGTTTCAGTGTCTTTCCTTTTTAATACCAACTTATCTTTCAAGACACTTTAGCCACAGGAAAAGAATAAGCATTCTGAAGCTGTTTGCCTTATGCCAGACTTGCTTTTAAAAGTGGAAAAGATTGGCTCAGCGCCTGTGGCTCAATCGGCTAGGGCGCCAGCCACGTACACCTAAGGTGGCGGGTTCGAGTTCCCAGCCCAGGCCCACCAAACAACAATGATGACTGCAACCAAAGGGAAGAAATGGCCGGGCGTTGTGGCGGGCGCCTGTGGTCTCAGCTGCTTGGGAGGCGGAGGTGGGAGACTTGCTTGAGCCCAGGAGTTGGAGGTTGCTAGGAGCTGTGATGCCGTGGCACTCTACCCAGGGGGATAGCTTGAGGCTCTGTCTCAAAAAAAAAAAAAAGTGGAAAAGATTCAGGTTGGACATTTCAGATATGCAGATGTGGGGTCCTTTGGAACTCAGCAGATAAGGGAGTTCCTGGGGTGTTCTATTTTATCTCCAATGTGCCAGACTTCAGGGAAGACATCTCAGAATGGCAGAAGAAAGGTTATAAATGTTCCAGAAACATAGTCTTAGTTCATATGTGAAAGAGTAAAAATTTTAAAAATTAAAATAGTGAAATAAATATAAAAAGAAAAAGGAAGAAATAATAAAGAATAAAAATCCTTGTAACTTCCACTCACTGATTTTAGGTATGCGGTTTTCCCAGCTGTCTCAAACAACCCAAGAATTGTGCTAAGTCAAAAATAGAACCACCTCCTCTCACTTCCCAGCTACTAAAACATAATACTATTTAGGGAACAAGAGAAAATAATATTCTGCCTTCCCTGAAATCTTGTCCCCATCCTTGCCCTTCTCCTCGAGCTTCCAAGAACAGTCCAGGTATTCTGATAGAAGCTACCAGCAAAGCATCGGGGCTACATGTAAGTTCTAAGGTTTATTGAGAACTTACTATGTGCCGGGTACTGAGCTTGGAGCTATCATCATCATTATCATCAAACTTCTAGTATGTAACTGAATCTTTATTGTTGCCTTTTACAACTACTTTGATCTCGATTTTGCCGTGGAGGAGTTTGGGGTCCACAGTGGCTAAGTAGCTTGCTTGAGACACACAGCTCTAAATGGCAGAGATGAAATGAAAGCCCAGGTTGACCTGAATTCTAGAGCGTAAATTCTTTTTTTTTTTTTTTAATTCAAGTTAAGGTGAGGGTACAAACAACTAGGTTACAGTGTTTGCATATGTTAGGGAGAGTCCCTCTTGTAATTGTGTCCTGCACCCAAAAGGTGTGCCATGCACCATGAGGTTGTGTCTGTGAAGTGGGAACACACCGATCCCCCCCCCCTTTAAGGATACATTCTTATGCCCAGCACTTACCCTCCCTTCCACCAGCAACTCTTATGAGAATTATTTTTCTTTGAGAATTACACAAAAAGCAAAAGGATCTATGGAAGCAGAGCAGTTCATTCTCTACTGATCAGGATTCTACTGAAATTAAATCCTGTATCTTCATGTATTTCCTTTTGAACCTAGCTCAGCCTCCCGTACAGGCTTCACATCCTGTGGCCTTGCGCTTCTAACCACCATGGGAAGGAAAGGTTACTGTCCCCATTTGACAGCTGGGAAAGCTGAGACACACACTAGGAGAACCACGACGGTAAAGATAGGTCTAGAATCAAGAATTACTGACTCCTAGATCGTAGTTCTGCCCACCTGCTTAAATCGTTTCTACCCTGAGAAGCACAGTTGAGAAGCCAAGCCTTTGTCTACCTACCCCTTATACTTAGTGCCCGGGGCAGAGCAAACATTTATTGAATAAATGAATGAATGACAGGAGAGGGAATGAGCCAGTGAGTGAGTGAATGGACCTATCAGCCACACAATCTTTTTGGCATCTCTACCCTCATCTTAAAGGTGGGGAGAGAGTCTGAAAAGTCAGAAGATTCTTCTGTAGTCTCATGACTAGTCAGTGGTTGAGCTATAAGCACAGCTCCGCTTTCCTGACTCCCAGGGCAGTTCTCCGCTGACCTGCTCCCAAACTAGAGCAACCTAAAAGACTCTGGCTCCCTCCGATTACTTCTGTGAATCACGTTAATGCTGAAACATGGAGTGCCACATTGGACAAATGTGAATGCTTGCCGGGCTTCATCTAAAAATAAACGGGTAGAGCAGAATATCAAGAATGTGTGGACAGCTGAGAGCTGGACTGAACGAGCTCACATCAGTAACTTTTTCCCCATCCACTGTCCCCATTAGAATGAACCAGGGGTCCCACGCATGGCCTTGACTGGACCCTCACGGACAAGGCGTTCTCTGAGATGCCTCAGTCCTTCCAAGAACTCACGTTGTCTTATACGCATGAACAGCCATCTGCTTTTTATAATTTCATCTCATAAAAGAATGGCTACCCTATGCAGAAAAGGGGAAGGAAATAATAAAAGTACAGGCTAAAGAGAGACCAAGGTTCATGTGTACAACACAGTCTACATTGTGCAACACATTTCTACATGTAAGGAAAAAAATTAGAATATCTTTTGAGGTCTGAAATCCTGCTACTCTGGGTGTGTCCCTGAACCAGCTGCATGTATTGGGGAACTTGGTAATGATAAAAATCTCAGGCTCTGTCCCAGTCCTACTGAATCAGAATCTTACAAGGTGACCTATCTGTGGGGGAGTCATATGTACATTAAAGTTTGAGAATTAGTGATCTAGAAGCTTCTGATGATATTGGGTAATGATGATATTTCTAGTTTGCCTAGCATTTTTGGAATTATATATGTATTTCAGAAACATTTACGTAATCCTAACTGTAGGCCAGGCTCCATTCTAGCACATTCCACACAGTAATTCATTTAATTCACATAAAAGCTTAATGAGGTGTTAACTATTAATGCCCGTTAGGACAGAGGAGAAACTTGAAGCCCAGAGCAGTTAGGACACTTGATTGAGGTCACACAGCCAGGAAATGAAGCCACCAGGGCTCCAGCCCAAAGTCTGGCCCTGGGATCTGCACTGTTATTAATAACTCTTGAAGTCACCCTGGGCCGTCTCTCTCCAAACTGCATTCTGGCTTTGCCACTAAAGTCTGTCAGAGCATTTTCAAAGGTGAGGGAGGATTTTGACTCCCAGAGACATAAACAAATACATTCTCTAAATGATGGCTTAATAGAAGCTCACAGAAATCATTTTCAGTGGTTCATTTTTTGTTTTATTTAGAAGCACTATTGGCATTTGTTAAAATACTGTGTATATTTTTGGAGACCCTCTGTTGGCCTCTACTGATACCTTTGTTTTTCTTAGTTCAAAGCAAGCTAGTGGAAAACAAGATGAGGCTATGAGAGAGGTCTTGTTCTAGAATTTATTCTGGGAGCTGCCATGCATAAGCTTTTCTTGAAAAACCAATTAATCTGAACTGCAGGCTATGCCATTTGATATTCAGTAGCAGTCGCTCTGTAAAATGAGAAGTCAAAACTGGTTGGCATTCCTGGAATGGTGATTCCTCAGTACCAGTGGTGCAAGCAGCTTGGTCCCTTCTCTCCTGCCCACCAGCTCCCACTCTCCTCCTGCCCGTGGTTCAGGCAGTGTTCAGTTTATTTGAACAATAAGGAACAAGATGCCTTTTGAAGACTTCTGCACGAAAGAGCAGCAGTAAAGCTTGCAGAGGAATTACTTCCTTACACTACTACGTAATTGTGCAGAATTTTAGATTTCAGCATAAAGAACCCTTATTTTTCTTCTCAATCTCCTTTCTAAATATCACGAAACTTCTCTCCATAAAGGGAAAATAGGAAGGCAAGTTTCCTTTAAGCTGTATGTCTCCCCCTTTGTGAAGCCACCTGATAAACTACAAATCTCTCATCCCTCCCACCCCATGTCTGCCAGATTCTTGCACATCCTTTTTCATTCACTGATGGAAGCTTACTGTTAGATTATGCCAGAGAGAAAAATTCAGTCTAGAAGATTTCGAAAGATTTGCTTTCTGTGATTGGTGTTATGAAAACACAGGCATTTTTATTTTCTAAATATAAAATCAGAGTGCAATATTAAGTACATATATTCCAATTCCACACCAAGTCCCATTCCCAGCCCCACTAGAGATTGTGCTACGTTCCCTTCTTCTGCCCCAGAGCATCACTGACTGAGCCAGTCAGCAGGGTACCCATTGCCCCAGAGCATCACTGACAGAGCCAGTCTGCAGGGTACCCATTGCCCCAGAGCATCACTGATGGAGCCAGTCTGCAGGGTACCCATTCCTGCAAATCCTTCCCCAACCTCAAGGCTCTCGCCACACTGCTTCCCTTTTTTCCTTTGGTCCTTCTTCATTTCCCATTTCTAGGGCTAATTGTCCCCTTACTGATTTCTCTTTCTCTCTTTTCTCTCTCTAACTTCTTTTCAACTTTGCTACCATTATTGGAATATAGAGTAAAGATGCTGGTATCAGGACTTTGGTTATGTTGGATGAACAAGGAGGTAAGTTCAGACTTCTTCAGTACGAACGATTCCTCATCTGAATAATGTGCCTTTTTTTAATTATTTGTGCGTACACAGGCAGCCATTTTGACATGTGTTACCCATGTGAATGTGAGGGTTCTGGAATTTTCATCTTGCTGTTCTCTTTCTCTGTTGAAAAGATTGGTGAATGTTTGGAAACGCCGAGGCTTTCTTCATGACTGAATGAATGGTACAGCTATCTCTGTCATCTATATTGGGGTAACAATTTTGAAGGCAAAGCCATCTTGCTTATATTTTTTAAATGACAGTATGTTGGCCAGTGTGAGAATTCTCTTAGTCTCCATACCCCCAAACTTTCCCAGTCAATTTGGTTTCCTTCAAATAATGCTTAGACGGAAAGACAATATAGTAGGTCACGCTGTCGACTTCTTTTTTTTTTGACCATCTTGATTCGATATCTGACAGTTTTGATTTCCAAGTCACTATGGAGATTCCTTAAATAACTGAAAGCTATTTTTAACAGGGTACAAGCAGAGGGGAATTATCTGGAAAACAGAAAATTGAACCAACTGAAATATTTGGCCTGTTCTTTAAATTATTATATAAATACTACAGGCAGTGAAAATCAGAAAGCCAGCACTGCTGGTGTAGCATCTCAGTACTCTAAAGGACAACCTAGGAGAGTGACGCCCTAATCCTTCTTTGCCTTCCTATGGTGAGCTATACGGTGATATTATACATAATCCTAGCCAAAAGTTAGCTACTTAATTCCATATTGAATTTAGTCATAATAAACACATTTTTGAGAAGTTTTTCTCTTTATTTATATTTTGTGAAGCCCTTAGAAAATTTCTCAGATCATGAAAATGTAAAATTCATTCACAGCATAAGCCCCCATAAACAAACACCAAGCATACATTTCAAACTGGGGGGGAAATTGCCTTATAGATAACACACATAAGTTGCTTTTCCTGGAATACAGAGACCCTTTGCACAGATCAACAGTCAGCGGCATATTAGAATAATGGATGTTAGGATAAGATTTGAACCATCACAGACCTATGGAATCATGTTTTAACCCTCAGTGGTAATGAGAAACCACTTTTTATAGCAGACTGGCATAAATTTTAAAAATTGATAATAACCAATGTTGTGAATACATTGTGACGACAGAAAATCTCATTCTACAGATGGGAACTGTAGGCTGATACAAATGTCTTGAGAAGTAACTTGATAATATATTCAAATTTTAAAGTGCACCCATCTTCTAAGACATTCTACTCCTAGAATTTTAAGTGCAGACATACACTTAAAAGAAAAATGTATGCCTTACCCATAATCATGCAAGACTAGAAAGAATCTAAATGTCTGTCTGTGGGGAGACCAGTCAAATGACTTTGGGTATGGCCATAAAAGAAATGTTATGTAAACAATACCATTAACGAGGTAAATCTGTATGTCCTGGCTTCAGGGGGACTGGGGTGGGGGCAGGGACTGGAGGAGGGTGCAGCATTTGGGGTCCTCTGGGAAGCGAATGCTAAGAGTCAGTGACAAGTCTAAGAGATTTATTAGAGGCATGTCTATGCTGGGTCAAGGGGAGAGGAAGCAAGAGTGGTCTGGGAGAGCCTTCAGATGGGGCTGTGGGGCTGACACCAGGAAGAGGAAATGGGGAAGGAAGCGGCATCAGGTGGGAAGAGCCTCGGACTCCAGTGATGCTCTTAGAAAGTCTCAGCCAGGCCAATGTGGAGCCCAGGAGCAAAGATTGCTATTAGAGAAGCCCCACTTAGCAACTCCATTGTGTTCAGCCACTGGGATGAGGCATGGAGGTAAAGCCAGGTCTCAATATAACCTGTGGCAGGTCGCACAGGTGTGCAGCTGGAGGCGTCACCTCACTACACTCCCTCCAGGAGTGTCCCTCTTGAAAGGAGTGCAGAGGGAACACCCACCCACGGAGGTCATATAAAGACTTTTAGTTTTACATTATTTATTTGTATTCAACTTCTTAAATAAACTTCCAACAATCAATAAGAAAAAAAAGAAAAGTTTTGAAAAAACAATTGAACATGAACCCCAGCGCTTTCCTTTCAGTTGTCAAAACGTATACACAAATAGCAAAGTCCAATGGATGTCTATTTTGAAGGTATTACAATAGCAGTGGCAGCCTTCCAAAGTCTTGAAAAGAGCTCGCTATCAGTATAAGATTTGCTGGTTTAGTCTGCGTAACAATGACACAGGCTGCTTTGAAACTCAGGATATAGCAAGCCCTGGCTTTATTTCTTTTTTTCAAGTCAAGAGCTTTAAAAAAAAGCAGTGGTACCTCATTTCCACAGCAAAATTGAAAGATGTACACTCAAATAATTAGCAGTTCTGCCTTATTCACTTTTTCAGTTTGACAGTTTGTAATGTGCAGAGGAAAGGGACATTGCAACATGAGAAAAGTTTAGGAAAGATTCAGGGTAGAGCCTTTTTTCCCCCAACTATAAAGTACTGACATAAAGACATGGCAAATCATACAGACAAACCGGAAATCACAAAGAGAGAAAATAAATAACTTGCTTCCCTGAATTGCAAATTTCACTGAATGAAGAAAATCTCGAGATATCATTTGTCCAAATCCTCATACAAATGCAAAAACAGATAATTCTTTAGCACAAATGATTACCAGGATCATTCACATATTATTTTTTGTGAAACAAAACAGAATGGAGTGTATTTGACAGATTCCTCCATGAGCTAGTTAATGTTCTCAGCTAAAACATTTCGGTTGTGGCCATACCGGAGTTAATGGTAAATTCCTCAGTTGAACAAGTATCATCTGGGTTTCTATCAGATGTGTGGTGAATAGGCTGATATTGATAAAAGGCGTGCAACTATAAAGCCCCCCAAAGTGGGTGATTTCTGCCTGGTCTGATGTGGGACACATTCCATTTATACAATGACAACCTTCATTGCCCTTTAAATGCATTCTAATTCTGTATGTGCCATGTTTAGTTATTTAGATCTGTAACTGCTTTAAAATTTCTCTTCAGTTATGCTCTACTAATTTTATCTGTGCCTGAACACCAAATGTGTTGACGATTTCTACCCCACAGCTGCACAGGAGCCTCAAGAAACAGCCATCCTTCTAAAGGACCATTCCAACTACTGTTGGATCAGGCCAGACCATTCCAGGTTGTCCAGCTAAATGGTTGCACTGGGAAATTCCTTGTGGGCTTCTTGTTTTATACCCAGGTATCAGGAGACACCAAGGAGCAATGAACATGAGAGACAGCCCTGGAAACATGCTGAACCCTGGGACTTTCATTCCTCTAGAAAACTTTGTCTCCAAGAGAAAACCCCTGAAATAACCTTGGCACTAATGTGGGCTTTCACCTCCATACCTCTTGTTCCTTTTGTGGGTCTTTGCTGGCTTGTATGTTTGTTTCGATGCTGAAGATGTGGCTTTTAGAGACATTCCCTGGGATCAACTCCTATCTATCTCTAACCACTGCCTGGCAGCAGAAAGCCTAAGTAAAACCCCACCAGAGGGCCAGCAGCTATCTTAAAGGGTTCATGGCACTCTAAGGCTTCAAGTGCTCAAGTTTGCTCACCAATTACTTTTATAAATGACTAAGGCTGCTCTAGCCAATATGGCAGCTATGGGTCACATTTGGCTATTTAAATTTATTTAAATGAATGGGTTTACTAATGCTAAGGAAAATGGAAATCATGTAGGCCATGTATCTTGTAATTGGATATTTCACACTAAGTCAATAGCATTGATTCTTGCTGTCCTTGTACTGTTTCCTACCAGGTTGAGGGTTCTAAGGGCCCAGTGTTGACTTATCTAGGTGAGATGAGTAGAAAATATATATCAACTTAGACCATTAAGCATTCTGCCATTGGTGGATCTATCACAAATAACTAATCATCTAAATAATCTTGACAAAAGAAACCCAAGCTCTTGCCCCAACATATAATGTTTCTACTGGACGACCTCTCCTGACCCAAAATATTATTCTCTGCCCAGACTCCAAGTACAGGTGAAAACAGCCAGAAAACAAGCTTAGGGAGGTACGAAGCAGTCAACCCTGGATGGTGCATCACATCGGCCTCAGAGATGCTGCTGTCCGCCCCTGAATGGAATGAAGGCATTCGTTATTTTTAAGCATTTCCTAAGAAATGTCTTCACAGAAATCATGAAAGGCTGCATAGTCCCAAGCTGCCACATGTATCCAAAAACATAACTCAGTGCTGTTGAAAAACGGATGTAACTGTTAGAATGCGGTGATAAAATGGTCCCACTGTATCTTTTTAATGACTTAGAATTTTTATATAAAGACACATTTAACTGATATTGATAGGTAGAAAATAGTTTTCTGAATCAAATTCAGCTTCAGAATTTCCTCTTTTTAGTCAGACTTTTGCCGAATTAAGCCAGTGGCCCGTGGCAGCACCCAGCCATCAGAAATAGGGATTTGAACTTGCCTGTTGGTTTTTACTTTTAATTTTATTTCTCTGGTTCAGAGGTACAACACTGTAAAACAAGTCACATTTTTAGATGTTACCTCCTAATCCTCGGGGGGCATAGTGGATGGAGTTCTTGAAATCTTGTCAGAGAGTCAATATTTTCCCAAAAAGAAATTTAATAACTTGCTTTCTAACTTAGGATAAACTCCCTAGGAAGGACAAATAACTGAGTATGTATCCCCAGTCTTCATCTGGTGGCTTAATTCAGCTGTCATTAGTAGAGCCTAGCGTCCCTTCCCTCTGAACCCAGACAACCAGAAGCCTCCAGCACTTGGGATTTGGCATGTTGATTTCAGTATGCACATGGAATTGTTCTTCATTTGATAGTACCGAGTTCCTTTTCCTCCCACCAGTTCCCTCACTTGAGTGTTTAATTCAGGCATCCTCAAACTACGGTCTGTGGGCCACATGCAGCCCGTCTAGGACACTTATCCGGCCTGCTGGTGTTTTTGACGCTGCTGCCTGTCCTGCTTAGCAACCGACTCATCCTGGGGCCCACAGTCCAGCCCTCTAACGGTCTGAGGGACAGTGAACTGGCCCCCTGTTTAAAAAGTTTGAGGACCCCTGGTTTAATTTGTGCTACAAACTAACATTTGCATTATAAAAAGAAAACTGGAATGTGGCTTAGTGCCTATAGCTCAGCCACTAGGGCACCAGCCACATACACCAGAGCTGGCGATTCAAACCCAGCTTAAGCCTACCAAACAACAATGACAAGTACAACCAAAAAAATAGCTGGTATGGTGGCAGGCACCTCTAGTCCCAGCTACTTGGGAGGCTGAGGCAAGAGAATGGCTTAAGCCCAAGAGTTTGAGGTTGCTGTGAGCTGTCATGCCACAGCACTCTACTGAGGGTTACATAGTAAGACATGTGTCTCAAAAAAAAAAAAAAGAAAGAAAGAAAGAAAGAACAGAAAAGAAAAGAACACTGGAATAAAACCTGAGGGAAAAAAAATCTTCTGAAAGTAAAGAATTGCCATCTAGGGCAGGCATGATGGTGTGCTTGTGATCCTAGCTACTTGGGAGACTAAAGGGGGAGGATCACTCGAGCCCAGGAGAGTTCAAGGCCACAGTGAACTATAATCATGCCATTGCACTCCAGTCTGGGTGACAGAGTGAGACCCTATCTCTAAAATACATAAATAAATAAATAAATATTGCCGTCTACAAATAGATAGAATGTATATATGCATATACATACCCACATATATACCTATATACACATACATGCCCTTTTAAGGATTTTTTTGAAGACAGCACTGTGCCCGTACTTATTCAGTGAAGATTCTCTAGCACCACCTGGTTATTTCTTCCAGGTATCCGATGATGGATATATAAACACTGAGATTTTGTTTTCACCAGTCATTTGAAAAGCACAGCAGAAAAAGAAAATTCCTAATAAGCTGAATAGAAGAACACAATAGGGTTTTATTTTCCAAATTGTTATTTTCCAACCTATTTCCAGTAGGTTGGGTCATGAGTGAAACTATCTTAGTTTTTTGTAATAACAATTCCTACCATAAGACTTAATGTGAAATCGTTTTTAAGTGATAGTGCATGTCCTTGGGCTGCAAATGTACTTGTCAATGTGATTCCAAGCATTTCCTTTATTCCCGGAAGCGCAGGCATACACACATGAAAACACGGGTGAAAAGAGGAATGGCAATATAATTAGGTTTTGCAATTAGACAATCAAGACACCCATTACTGTTCTCCTTTAATGGTCTTAAAAGCTGTTTTAAGACAAATCCCTTCATTGAACTTATAGTTACCTCAGTTTGGTGACACAATTTTTGAAAAATTAATCAAGTTGGTATATGTAACCCTAGCAACCTAGAAGTATGGTTCATTATTATGACTATTGATTTATGTCCTGTATTCAGTAAGGTCAGCTTTGCTACCAGCAACAGCAGGGCACTGATCCATCCGCTCCATCCGCTCCATCACCCTCCTGCAAAGACCCCGTCGTTTTCCCGGCTCTCTCTGCCTGGGCTCAGTAGTTAGCGTGCTCTCCACTGGGGAGACTCAATCAGGGGCAGAAAACTCAAAAGCCATCCAAAGCTTTTATGGCAAATAAGTCATAGGATGAGAGAAGAATTGAAATGTCCCAGTACTTATAATGTTGCTGTGTTGATGTTCCTTTTTTTTCTTTACAGTTTCTATGAATTAAATATGCAAACCCAAGAACAGACCATGAACTAACTGCCTCTGGTTAGACAGGCACAGCTAGGGGAAGAAAAATGACCGTGCCCATTGCTAATGATTGCTGCCTTGGTGTTCCCAAAGAAGAAAATGTATTGTATTGTCTGCCTTTATCTGGTTGAAGAGGCTTAAAAACCAAAGGATACAGATATTTTAAAATTGAAACAGATACGTTCCCCCCTAGCAATAAATTGGCACGCCTGAAACGTAAACTAACACCTGTTTTTCTTTCTCTTGGGTTTCCCCGGTGTCTGAGTGAGTAATTGCGGTGCTGTTTTCCTGGACGCTCAGAATCAAACAGGCCTTCAGCCCCCTCCCACTGTGTTTGAATTACAAACAACTTTGAGCCTCATTTCTGTTCGTTCCCTCCCACCCGTGCCTGCGAAGCAGCCCCAGCCGTCTCCGACAATGCATCCTCTCGGACAATGCATTGCACTATTTCTCCTTCTCTTTCAAGTTCTGTTTCACATAGTCATTTCTCACATTCTGTTGGAAACCCCCCAAAAATTCATTCCACACTGTCATCCCTTTGTCCTAACCAGAACAACTCGATCGTGTTGAAGAAGGCATGAACCATATCAACCAAGACATGAAGGAGGCCGAGAAAAATTTAAAAGATTTAGGGAAATGCTGTGGCCTTTTCATATGTCCTTGTAACAAGTAGGTACTGGGTACCAGCTCTAATCTGTGGCGTCCAGTTTTCTTTCTTTCTTTCTTTCTTTCTTTTTTTTTTTTTCTTTTTTAATGTCAAAGTGAATGTCTGAAGTTTTGTCTTTTTTTTCTTTGTCCTTTTCCATCTGCTTCATTCTGTGGGGATAAAATACTTGTGTTTAATCAGAACAACTGGAACGCATTGAGGAAGGGATGGACCAAATCAATAAGGACATGAAAGAAGCAGAAAAGAATTTGACGGACCTAGGAAAATTCTGCGGGCTTTGTGTGTGTCCCTGTAACAAGTAGGTGCTGCCTGCCTGCCTGAAGCTTTGGTTTCCCAAGGCCCATCTCCAAGCCTTGACAAGCTCATTCCTGCCAGGCTCAGAGACAGGATGAGCATGTGGCATGCAGAACAGATCAATACCGTCTCCAATGCATTCATCTCATAGCATAGATGATACTAGTGGAAGTTACTGTTGATGCATTAAAAATCAGGCATACTACAGTGAAAGCTTCACTGTCAGCAATTTTTATTGATGAACGTTTCAACATTTTCCAGAAAGTGTACCTTGAGACAGAGACTAGCCTCAAGAAGGAGGCACCCAGGGAACTTTATTTTCCCCTTACCAAAATTGCAGATTGAGAAAAGGCTGCCGGTAAGTTGGAAAGATGAGAAACAGATATAGCAAGGTTTGATTTTTCAGAAGTGAAAGAGACAGGTAATTTGGCCCAAGCAAGCATTCTGTCAGTTAGAGAGTATGACAGAGATTCTTCCTCTCTACTGCTCTCCAGTTTGCCAAATTTGGTCACGAGGGGCTGCACTGCACCCAACACAGAGGCGATGAGCTCTTTGGCAAATTGCACCTAAATTGTACCCATCCCTCTCAAATTCTTCTCCTTGGAGGATCTGCCTGGACACTGGCTGAAATGTTGAAATGTGTAGATTTTGCATGCACGACATCACAAAACATTCAACTGTTCTAAAGGTTCTGCAACGCTTCTTTTGGAATGTAGCAGAAATGTGACATGTGGTTATAAAGGTTTGCAACAGAAGGAACCTAAAACTGAGGGTTCTGGAAGATAGTCTCATTTGACTAGCAGCAAAAACAAAACCAAAAACAATTAAATGCATGAGTGGATTGTCCAACATGCATTTGGAAAATTAAACTTGTCACCCAATCTCCCTCACCCCCCTTCACTTCCCCCCTTTAAAAGAAGCCTTTTTCCTAAAAGCTCTCCTGATCCTAGCTTTTAGAATAGAAATCAGTGTTATTTTTAGCAGATTATATGACCATTCACATCCTTTAAACTTTGAGGCTGATTTAAAATATCCCACTTCCTGTTTAGGAGGGGGAGGGGCTCAATTTACAAATAAATTACGATCTTTTTTGTTTCAAAGAATGACCTACAGCAAAGCCTGATTAACTGGAATCTAGCTGATGGGAAACTATACTTCTGATCCCTTCCACTTTTATTAAGAAGAAACAAACAAACAAAAAATCACATTTGATGGTTAAAATATTTTTTCTTCCAGGGCAATCTTGATAGTTTGCATTATCTCACTCAGACTTCATCCTCCTACAATTTCCACATCTATGAGGACCAAACAATAAGAACTGATCTTCTGAGGCCATCAGATACATCAATGTAAACCATAGCCAAGGAAAAATCCAATCACAGTAGAACCTCTATAGTTGACCACCTCCCTACATGGACCACCTCCTTAACTTGATCTGATTTTCATAGACCAGACATGCACTACCTGTACATATCAATACAGTAGGTCCAGTTCCTTATGTTGACCACCTCTGTATGTTGACCAGTTTGTTACAGTCCCTTGGGTGGTCAACTTAGAGATTCTACTGTATGGTTCCTACCCTATGTCACTCACACAGGAAAGTAGCTCCAGAGTCTAACAAAGTATTCACCAATTGCCTTTGAAATAAAATTTTTCTCCCCAGTCCACTGTTCATTAAGAAAGTCATATCATGTACCAAAAACAAAATTATTGCTAAGCATTCCAGTTAGTCAAGATTTGACTGTATATCCTTTCCAGTGGCAACTTGACCCCAAGTGAGATTTCCATCCGTTTTGTGATAAATTCCAACAGATATGTTTTCCTCCCTTCATCAACTGTATGTAAAGAAAGTTGGGGAGGCAGGGGCCCCTGGGATGGATTCTAATGTTTGGCCCCTATGAATTCCACGTATCGGTGGTCACGAATTCCTAAATGCGCACGAGACCCTAATGGAGCTTCAAAGCTTGACTGAAGTGTGTTCCCTATTTTGTGTAAATAATGCTTTAAAAACCATGTGTCACAATGCAGTGGCTGGTGGTGCCCTGGAATCTCTCGGCATGTTTCCCAGGACTATGGTAGATGCACAGCAGTGATGTGAGTCTATGTGCAGCGTTGTGGGTGCAGTGGTTTGCCTTCTTCAAGAAACGCGTATTTCCTGCTCCTTTGACTTTGTGCCAAAGATGGTATACCAGACATTTTACATAGCAGAAAACATCACAAAGTCCATATAAATTCTTTTAATCCCAGAAAAGAGGGGATGGGGAGTTGTGTGGGGAGAAAAAAACCAGACTCTAAACTTTGTTAAAATTAGTTGGGGGATCTTATCTCATTGAATGGACCCATGGCCCTCTGGTGCCGTGAATTCCAGCCACTCTAAAGGCCTCCAGCATTTTGTAGGAGTGGCTGAAATTCCATTGGTACAATTTTCCAATTTGTCACCAGGGTTTCTTGGTCCCCAATCTGCAATTATCAGAGCCACTTTTAATAAATGGTCCTCTATTGAAAGCCAAAAAAAAAAAAAAAAGAAAAGAAAAGTTAAATTCTGGTATCTTATAATAAAAAATGTGAAAATAGAACCAAAGGATGCCTCTTGTTTTTGGACTAAAAAGCATGTGGTTTCTACTATGCAAAGAACCTAAAAACATCTTTGATTGCCTTAAATTTTAACACCCACCAAAATATGCTGCACATGTTTCTATTGGGCACAATAGGTATGCCTGGATTTTAAGTCTTACTCCAAGGCAGCTCAGTGAAATACCGCCCATGGAGACCACACCAGTTCCAAACCACTCTCCCCGCTGCCACCACCCCAGGGTAGTTCCAAGTAGGAGTTTGTAAGCACTCTCCACCCTGCCCTCAGCCCAACAAAGAAGCTACTGAACCTGCGTTTCAAATCCTCATGAAGGCTATTACTGTCCTGCTGGTGCCTTTCTCGAGAATGGTCAACTTCCGGAGTAGTTTGGCTTAAATGAGAATGCTTCACTTTCTACTCATGCCTGTAGCTGGTGCATGAAGAAGACATAGAGGGGGTTCCCTTTTCGGTGCTAGATGGCTTGTTCTCTCTTCTATTTTCCTGCATTCATTTCACTATGCTTCTTTTACTTTTTGTCTCTGTGGACAAAGGTTTGTACATCAACTCTGGATGTATGGTGACTGTTTGGAAGTACCGATATATTATCTAATTCAAATAACTCTAGAGGCAATTCAAAGACCGTCACCCTTGGCCAACCACCAATCCTTTATGTCCTTAATGTGGAGTTGTAAATGTTAGTTTCCTACACGTATTGGAAAAGTTAGATATTAAACAGGGATCTTTGCATGGTGGTGTGTAAAACACTTGGTTGAGTCTGTTTTTCTTAAGGACAGTGTGTTACTGTGGTGTGATGTACACACTCTATTCCGCAGTCTTGTTTTGTGTCTGTCTGCTGGTATGTTTCTCTGTGTGTATGTGTTTTGTGTCTCAAAATACAACCACGTCACTGAAATAGAACTGAATGTCCTCCAGCTACCTTAATCTTTGTCTTAAATCCAAATGAAACCGCAAAACAAACTAAAAGGAGAACAACCTGGCAGGCAAAGATTGCAGTCTTGACAACTGCAGTTGACTCAATTGGAAATGAAGTGTCGAGTAGCTGAGGCATGGTGGTGGCCAACTGTTTGGGTCTGGATTATGATATATCGGTATTCCCTAATGCCTCGACTTAAATCTCATTCGCTTGGTTAGATTCTTCGCTTGAAGAAGTGATGATTGTTGTGAGGTTACCGCTCTGCCCCTGTGCCTTGTCACTTACCCTCTTTTTTGCATAGGCTTAAATCAAGTGATGCTTACAAAAAAGCCTGGGGCAATAATCAGGATGGAGTGGTGGCTAGCCAGCCTGCTCGTGTAGTGGACGAACGGGAGCAGATGGCCATCAGTGGGGGCTTCATCCGCAGGTGAGTTTCATGTACTACGTACACCCTGTTAACAGTTCTCTGTTGTGGAATAACTAAACATCCCACACCAGAGTGGTTCTTCAAACAAACACCATTTTACTGCTAATGAATCTCCAAGTTGGCTCGGCAGTTCTTCCAGGACTCTTTCCTGGGCTCACGCATGGGACTATGTGGAACTAGGAACCAGAAGATCCAAGATAACCTCACTCGCTCGTGTCTGGTGGTTGGCTGGGGCTGCCAGTGAGGACACTCCTGTTCTTGGCTGTGACCCCTTTAGCAGGAGAGCCAGGCTTCTTACATGGTGGCAGCAGCATTCCAGTGTGGCCAGACCCAGTGCACAAGCACTTAGCAAACCTTGCTTATATCATGTTTTCCAGCGTTTCATTAGACAAAGCAAGTTGTCCAGATGCAATGAGGCAGTAAACTGCCATCTCATTCTATGAGTTTAATTGAACAGAGCTTATAAAAGAGACTGTTCATAGGTTGGGTGCAGTGGCTCACGCCTGTAACCCCAGCACTCTGGGGGTCCAAGGTGGGAGGATCTCTTGTGCTCTGGAGTTTGAGACCAGCCTGAGAAGAGCAAGAGCAAGACCCCATTTCTACTAAAAATAGGAAAATTGGTGGGGCATTATGGTGGGTACCTATAGTACCAGCTACCTGGGAGGCTGAGGCAAGAGGATCACTTGAGGCCAGGAGTTTGAGGTTGCTGTAAGCTAGGTTGAAGCCACGGCACTCTAGCCTGGGCAACAGGGTGAGATTCTGTTTAAAAAAAAAAAAGAGAGAGAGAGAGAGAGAAAGAGAGAGACTGAAGTCTGTTCTTTGAGGTGTGGGTAGGGTGAATAACCAGTTATGGTAAAGCACTTTTGGACTGACTACAGCAGGAATATATCACCATAGTCCTGAATAGACAAGAGAAGGATCCAATAATAGTTATGAGTGTGGACATGGGGCCAGACAGAGACATACAGCCACTGCCAGAGCTAGCAGGGAGTGAAAAATGGAGATAAATATCCTAATCCCTTCCTCTTCCTGCCCTTCAATTTCTCATTCACCATTAGCAAAAGTCCATTATAAGCCAGAAGTGGGAGAAGCTGAGTGCTAGTCATGGAGATCAGCCTCCTTCAGGGGACGGAGCAAGAAAAATCCGAAAATGGACTCAGCAGTGAAAACAGAGAATAATGAGCTTCTTGCTAATCATTTCTTTTGAGATATAGAAGCAACAGCCAACTTAAATATCTATTTAAAACATCTCAAATTACACACATCAGCCAATTCAGAACTCAGTCTCTGTCTGCTCCCAGGGAAACCAGACCCAGAGTTCTCAAACCCAACTGCACATTAGAATCTCCTGGGGATATATATATATATTTATAATACAAGTGCTTGGGCCCAGTTGCCACCAATTGAATCAGAATCTCTTGTGAAGTGGGCACAACCGTCTGTGTCTCATTAAAGTGCCTCAGGTGACTCTAATATGTAATCAGGGCCGAGAACCAGGGGGCTAGAAATACACCTGAGCTGTTGATGTTAATTTAAATAATCTTCTTCCCTACATGAGGAAGCTAGGAAGTTCTCCCTTAATTTTAAAATTTTCTCACGAAAGGCCCTGGCTGCTTTGAAAAAATGTGATGGGCCTGTCTACATTGAGGGTTTTCGTGAGGGGAAGATGTTAACCCCTTTGAATGTTTTTTAGCCCATCATCGTATGTACTGGGAAAAATTTTGGAAAAGTACCTGCTGTTTGCAATAAAATACATCCTTAACTTTCAAGTTGGACTATGCAAAAATGGCAAGATGGTAAGGTACTTTGTGAGCCAAATCCTTCCTCCTCACTTCGACAATCTTTTATCATGGTTTTCTACTCTGAAATCACTCATTCAGTGCCACTAAAGAAAAAAAAAACCATGGCATTAAGGTATGAGCAAATAAAAATCATCTTGAACAAGGAGCTCCCTTGGAGTTCTTGGGAGCAAGCAGGATTAAGGGATAGACTGTAATGACCATGACTCTTCTCACAGATGTTGGTCCCATATAGGAAAAGAGTTGAGCAAAGAGACTCTGACTTATCACAGAATCTTTTTCTTTAATTCTCAATTTGAGTCTTGGAGACTCTGGTTGAGATTTCACAGAGAAAAATCAGCTTCTATCCAGTTTCATCTTCATTCTCTGACCTATAATCCTTCCTTCTAAAATTATTTAAAAAATAAAAACTGGGACAATCTGGATAAATGAATGTATTTGCTATTCCTTCCGTAAAAGTAGATATTCAAGGGTTCAAGATGCAATTTAAAAAAATGCATTCTAATATACAAAAGCTAAAATCTGTTCTTGTATTAGATGAAATTAAAGATAGGTGAAAATTGATGACTACAAGACTACAAAATTCCCCTAAGCGTCAGGTCCTGGCTATTCAAGTTTTATTCCCACCCTCTGTCTTCTAAAAATTGCACTTTTGCTCCCAGGGTAACAAATGATGCCCGAGAAAATGAAATGGATGAAAATCTGGAGCAGGTGAGCGGCATCATTGGGAACCTCCGTCACATGGCCCTGGATATGGGCAATGAGATCGATACACAGAATCGCCAGATCGACAGGATCATGGAGAAGGTAAGCACCTGGCAGTCAGCAAGTTGCTACTGCTTGTCAGGTCTTCTGAAATTACCATGAGGTGACCATCAGGAAGTGTGAAAGGCATAGCCAGAGCCTCAAAATGTGACCTTGAATTCAGGTGCACTGATTGCCGGAAATGTTTCCCTGAAGTTTCCAAGACAAAAACACAAGACAGCAGAGGCAGAAATAGAGCTGGAGTGGGGGCCTGTGTCTCAGTGAGTAGGGCCCCGGCCCCATATACCGAGGGTGGCGGGTTTGAAACCAGCCCTAGCCAAACTGCAACAACAACAACAAAAAATAGAGCTAGAGTGAAGATAAGAGGGTAGGATTTAATCTAACAGATGTTTCTCGAAGGCTGTTCTATACCAGGCCATGTGGGAGACGCTGTGGGATAGACACAAATGAGACAGTCACCATTCCTACTGCCAAGATGCTCCCAGCACATGGGAGGCAGATGAATTTACTAGCACACAGAATAGAACTCACTAAGAGATCCATAGGGGGAAGAATGTTTATTTAAATAAGAAAAAATTCAAGGGGCTGGGGCTACGAAAATCACAGAAAAAGTTGACCTTCAAATGAGTCTCGGAGGATGTTTAATTGTTTGTCAAGTGAAGAGGATGAAAGAATAGAATCAGAAAATGGGGGAAAGAATGGTCAGTTCAGCTAGAAAATAATTATGACCTTTGTTTTTATAATGCCAAAGCTTTAATGATAGTTCAAGAAGATTCGGGTTCCAGCTTGGCGCCTGTAGCTCAAGCACCTAAGGTGCCAACCACATACATCAGAGCTGGTGGGTTCGAATCCAGCCCAGGCCTGCCAAACAACAATGACAACAACCAAAAACTAGCCGGGCATCGTGGCGGGCACCTGTAGTCCCAGATATTTGGGAGGCTGAGGCAAGAGAATCACGTAAGCCCAGGAGTTGGAGGTTACTGTGAGCTGTGATGCCATGTCACTCTACCCAAGGTGACAGCTTGAGGCTCTATCTCAAAAAAAAAAAAAAAAAAAAACAAAGAAGATTCAGGTTCCATTTCCAGTACCAATAGTTCACATCCCCAGACCTCAAAATAGGGAACTTATATCTGATGAAACTGAATTCACACCAGGACACCAGATTTGGCTCTAAGGCCCCCAGTGTCAACAAGGGCCATAGGAAGACTGCAGAGAATAAAATAAGAAGAGGTGGATTTGGGGGCTTAAAATTAGAAAACAGGGGTGGCGCCTGTGGCTCAAGGAGTAGGGTGCTGGCCCCATATGCCAGGGGTGGCGAGTTCAAGCCTGGCCCCAGCCAAAACCAAAAAAAAAAAACAAACCAGAAAATAGAATAGAAAGAAACACTGGAAAGCTGCTATAAAGAGATTTGGGGCACCACAATCTGAGGTTCTACAGCTACACAGTGGTCACGACCCCTTTGTCATAATGAAAATACATCCTGCATATCAGATATTTACATTATGATTCATAACAGTAGCAAAATTACAGTTATGAAGTAGCAACAAAAATAATATTATGGTTGGGGGTCCCTACAACATGAGGAACTATATTAAAAGGTCGTGGGGTGGCGCCTGTGGCTCAAAGGAGTAAGGGCCCCAGCCCCATATGCCAGGGTGGCATGTTCAAACCCCGCCCTGGCCAGAAACTAAAAAAAAAAAGGGTCTCAGCATTAGGAGACATTAGAAAGGTTGAGAACCACTGATCTATACCATATAAACCTGGTGTGATTGTTACTTGTTTATATTCTTCCTTCCACAATCAGTAGCATATTGAATATTGATTAGAAAGTCATAAAGTGTCTAAATGCCAAAAAGGAGAACCAGACAGACACTTTATAGGTTAATAGTAATTGTAAATCCCTGCTCTACCCTATTTTGTGTGTTTATTCCCCAGGAGACAGGGAAATTCTTAGTCTGAGATCCTGAATTTCTAATTCATTTTACTTTGGTGAGCACAGAAGGATACGTTTGAGATTTCTCAAATCATAAGGCTAACTAGTAATTTCTTGATACAAAAGCAACCTCCAATGACTCAAAAAAGGAAAGAGTAGACATCAGATTAGAGAACCACTTTGCCCTATTTATTGTGTTGTATGTGCCCCATGTTAAAGATATCTGATTGTGTTATATTTTACCTGATCAGCATTGAGCCACACAAATGTCAATGCTGGTTGGAAAAATGCTTGTGCTTTGCTTACTTTTTGCAAGTTATAACATGCATAATCATTGCTAAGAAGGCTTTGATATAATAGAGCTTTTAAAGCTGTGGAAGTCAATAGATTTTTAGAATAATACTGAGAGTGTTAAAAAGCACTGGAGCCAACACAAGCTGACCTAACCCATTAGGGCCCAGAAAAATAAACTAAGAAGTAATTGCCGAACGGCCTTCCAACAGGAAAATGATTGGAGAGAGCAGGAAGTATTCATTTGCTATTAATGGACCCAATTTACTGGAAGATGCAGCTAGCTAATGCATCAAAGCCAATTAGGGTTCTCAAAGAAGAGGTTTTACTAATAGAAGGTCAAACTCTTATTTGATAGAACTAGGCTTTAAGCAAAAAGTAAATAAATAAATAAAAGTGTTCCTGGAAAGGCAAGTGGCATCTTGATTCTAATATTTTGCAAAATTTCTAGTTGTTATCTTTAGGGAAAATCTGTGATTCTAGGCCCGGTATACTACAGAGGCAAAGACATATTGTAGCTATAAGCCAGGCAAGTGGAGGAGAGGTCCTATTGTGTTTGAATAATTCGTTTATTCCAGTCAACACTGTAGCCCTTTTTTTAAAATCACAATCTGCTCATGATTTAGAGACTGTTTCAACCCAGAATTTCCCCCTACATGAGCTGCACAATTATTAATAGACTTCACCACCTTCTCCTGGGAGTTCTCATTTCTGATAACAGGAAACAGTGTGGCAAAGTTTCCCGCATGTCTAAGATGTAATTATAATCACACTGCAGGGATAAAGAGTGTGTGTGATGTTTCTCCCATATTCGTTCATGACCCCCACAGCCACCTTCCCCCAGCCCCATCAGTCATGATCTTTCCTCAACACTCGGATGGACAGGGAGGTTTTGGAAGTGCCAGACAATGAGATTTTCAATACATCTCCATGCACTGTCAAGAAATTACTTCTCCTATATCAAAACCTGTTTTCTGCTTACGGACATTCATATACACAATCCTTTAAGATTAAAAACATACAATTATTTCAGAAAACTATTAAATCGGAGGCAAGTTTATGTCAGATGGTGTATGGGTGCTGTTGCTGAGAACGTAACTTAGAAATGTTCAAACTTTGATTTGAGGTGGTCAGTGGCAGGTATCAGGCACACATTAACATACAGTGGGACTGACCCTTCAGCAGTTCTTAAATTCCTCCACCAGTGAGGAAACACAATGTTTGAGAACCCAGGCTATGGGTACTAAGAAGATTTTGTCGTTCACCAGCTCTGTGACCTGGTTGCTCTACCTGAAGGAAAGTAGGGGAACAGTTCAAACCCAGATCAGAACAGGCTAGAAGTCTGGACTCGGGCCTAAAAGCTGCTTGCTGTGATCTGAAGTTGAGATTCCCAGGGGGCTCAGAAGGGCAGGCTGAGCAGCTCTTTCCAATCTCTTACTTGCTCTCTGTGGTCATCCTGGCTCCCTCACAAGCAGAAATGTACAGCATATGTTGGTTATGCCAACAAATTTAGGATTCTCTAAATAGAAACATAAAAACTGGAATAGATGAAATCCTAAAGCATGTAAGTAGGGTGAACACACAAGCATTCTCCAAATACCAGGAAGACATCTAAAAGGAGATTCAGGATTCTTTTTCTAAAAGTACTACTTCTTCTGCATAATAAAGATGCGGTACATTTCGTGTCAGAGGCTGTATGGGCTGGAATTTTCATATGCTTCAGAAAGAATTTAGGTGGAAGTCACAGATGCCCGTGGAACACATGTCTGTTCCAGTTCCTCCCAGATCCCTTGAGGATATCCAGAGAGTGACCGCAAGCTCTATTTCAATATGTCCTTGTGCCACTCTGTGGAGGCTCATCAGCGCATTCTTATACAAGAGATCTTAGAATATTTGCTTTCAGAAATGCCATCTATTTTTAAATGGATTATTTTCTCATTTGAGCTTTTCCCAGAGTTCAGTCTGGAAATATAGTTAGCATAATCCAACTGACAGGAACATTTCACATTGCTCTGAGCCTGTCATTTCCCTTTGCCCTAAAGTGTCATTCTTTCTGATACGATTTGCAGTTGGTAAGGGAGGATTGAACAGCCCAGTAAAATTGGAGAGATTATCTATTTTCCAAATAAGGAACCCAAGGTCAAAAAATAGGAGTCTATAGTTCAAAACAAAAACAAAGAAAATCAATGCTCTACCTTACTATGTAAATGCTCGTTTTGAAAGACAGCGCTCAATTATCCAAATAGATGGCAGAGAACATTGCCAGATAATTCAGTTACAAATAATCTAGAAATATGTTTCTTTTAACTTTGCACATTTCTATTTGAATATGGACAACTCTCATGTCTTGAGAATTCACAATGCAAACTGAATTAAGATGACCCAACTTGGTGGAGATCGGAAACCCCAAGCACAGTAATCATTGATTAATACTAGGTACAAAGTCAGTAACCATTGAGTAACACTGGTTGATAGAAAAATGGTTGGGTTTACCCACACTGCCTGCAGCCCACTTCCCCTCTTCCCAAGCTATAGAAGAACGGGGAATATTGCCAGTCAGGATAGGACAGAACAACAGCTTCAACAGATGCTTGTCTTCATCTGTACTTGCTGACTCATCTCTCAGTGGTGATGGGAATTATTAATTTTCTAAGGCTTAAAAAAAAAATTTTCTAAGGCTTAAAGGTCTATCCCAGTAGCAGCCCTGGGTTTCATCCTGCATATACAGCAAAATATAACCCATGCAGTAAAGAAATCAACCAAGAAACTAAAGTGAGCCAAGTCTCTAGTCCTGCTTCTGTCATCTGTTTACAAGACGAAGCCTCTGTCTGAAGTGGCAGGCAACCACAGTTGCAGATCTCAGTCAACCTTACACATCAAGCATTTCAACTTTGTCTTGCAATGTCATGACGTTTCTCTGCTTCTTGGGAGCACTTCCAGCACCACTCAGGTGACACCTGGCTTGGGCCCTATAGTGTTACTCAAGGTTTGTGGTATTGCACTAAACACAATGAACAATATAGGAAAATAGAGCAAGACCACATTTTACTGTGATATGCAGTTTACTAGAGAGACAAACCTCTGGAGGGGCATGATAAGTGACAAGCGACTTTTGACACTTGAGTTCACCATAATAGTGACAGGAGGTGGCTATGAAATTATTACATTAGTACAGTATGGTCAACGGTTAATTTTTTTCCATTATGATTTAAATCTGCATCTTTAAATTTGTTTGCATTTCTCTTGACTTACGCTAGTGCCATGTACGATCTGTGTGTGTGCATAAGTTTTGACAAATTTTGTACAATAGGTTTACATAATAATATCTACTAGGCTCGGCGCCTGTGGCTCAATTGGCTGGGGCGCTAGCCACATACACCTAAGGTGGTGGGTTCAAATCCCCAGCCCGGGCCCGCCAAACAGCAATGATGGCTGCAACAAAAAAAAAAAAAAAAATGGCCGGGCATTGTGGCGGGCACCTGTGGTCCCAGCTACTTGGGAGGCAGAGGCAGGAGACTGGCTTGAGCCCAGGAGTTGGAGGTTGCTATGAGCTGTGATGCCATGGCACTCTACCCACGGGGATAACTTGAGGCTTCGTCTCAAAAAAAAAAAAAAGAAAGAAACTATACAGTAATTAGCCTGTGCTAGGACAAGGGGATCCTTCTGGAAATTGTCTTTTTTTTTTTTTTTTGGAGACAGAGCCTCAAGCTATCCCCCTGGGTAGAGTGCCATGGCATCACAGCTCACAGCAACCTCCAGCTCCTGGGCTTGGGCAATCCTCTTGCCTCAGCCTCCCTGTGGCTCCTGTCTTACAGACTCATGAGTCAGTAGGGCCCAGTGGGGCAGTAGACACTACACAACTTCAGGGTTACGTTCAGCCAGGGTGACGTGAGGTTGGCACTCATCATGCTATCCTGCTTCTGTAAGAGTTGAGCGCCAAGACAACACACCAAATGCTTCTAATCTGGTTTCCCCACTTAAAATGCCGAGCTTTTCTAAGCCTCTTGAGTTCATGTGGTGTGGCCTGATGTTCAGGAAATGTGGCCCTTTTGCCCAGTTCTTGGCTTCTATCTCCCAAGATGGTCTATGGCTCGGCCTTCCTTTTACTCTCAAGCCCTCGTGGAGTGGCTGCTGCTGCCTCCTCCCTGTTTTGGTGCCTGTTTGAAGCTACTGCTGCCTCTATTTCCAGGAAAGTTTTTCAGAGCCTGGCTCAGGCCTCTCTTCAGTGCTGTTGGTACCAGTGTTTCATCTTTAGGTTTTGTACGTAACTGTGCTGTCAATCTGTTTTAAATTAATGGATCGATGGACTCGTTTACAATGTGATATTTTCTACTAAATTCAATATTTTCAAATAACATCTGTCATTTGTGGAAAAAATAAATAAATAAAAATAGAAAAAACTATCCCTGTAGTCCTAGCTAGTCAGGAGGCTGAGGCAAGAGGATCTCTTGAGCCCAGCAGTCTGAGGTTGCTGTGAGCTGTGCACTGCACTCTACCCAGGGCCATAGAGAGACAGTCTGTCTCAAAAAAAAAAAAAAAGTCACTGAGGCCCTAAGTGTTCAATTTAAATTGTGTTTGTGGCAGTCAGTGACAGAGAGATTAATTAGCTAATGTAAGATGTTATAGCTTCAGTAGAAATAGAGTTGTGGCAGTTTGTGGATTTTCTTAGTCTTGAATCAAGCTTTCCTTGGGCATAATCTTCCTGCAGGAGTGAGGGGGTGCTGAGAGAGCCCAGGGGGCCTGTGGGATCGTGAGGTGGGGGAGCTGTGGGTCTACAGCAGGGAGGCCTGGGGGCAGGAGTGTGGAGGGTAGGAGCCCTTGGTATACACGGTCTCCTCTACTTGCTGTTTCCACCAGCACCATCCCCAGAGTGACCCTTTCCAGGACGCACCTGCAGACCCTATGAGAGCTGCTGAACTTCAAACAGGCACCCTCTCCAAAAGTTGAGCCACCTGCCCCTCCCCAACCAGGCCCACACACTGGCTACCTCTGCACCTCCCCACCTGGAGCACCCACCACCAAGGGCTTCCCTCCTTACTTAGCCTTGCGCACTCTTCTCTCTACGGAAATCTGCTAAGGGAGCTCACTAGGATAGAGGTTTTCAAAGCCTAGCACATAGGAACCCCTGGGGGCTCTGGCTGGTGGGGTCAGTCCAGGCTGGGACCCCCACAGCCCCACTTTGAGAAACAGGGCAGCTCTGCCCTCACCCAGAGCTGCTGGTTTGCTCACGGCAGAGCAAGCAGCTCCTTCCCCTGCATCCCAGGTTCTCCCTCCAGCTCAGCTTCCTGCTGCCTGTGACATGGTGCCCAAGTGGGCTCAGCTTCAGAGCTCAGGTCCCAGGCCCTGCAGGGCTGAGGCCTTCCTGCCATAACCCGTAGGTTTTCTGTTTCTTTCTTTTCTTTTTTTTGAGACAGTCTTACTTTGTCTCCCTCAGTAGAGTGCCATGGCATCACAGCTCACAGCAACCTCAAATTCTTGGGCTCAAGTGATCCTCTTGCCTCAGCCTCCCAAGTAGCTGGGACTACAGGTGCCCCCACCACAACACCCAGATGTTTTTAGAGATGGGGTCTCGCTCTTGCTCAGTCTAGTCTCAAACTTGTGAGCTCAGGGAATCCACCTACTGTAGCCTCCCAGAGTGCTAGGCTTACAGGTATGAACCACTGCACTCAGCCCAACCCACAGGCTTTCCCAGGGAGCAGTGCCCAGAGTAGAACCTGTTGCTGCCTTCCCAGTGGGTAGCAGCCCTTGCCACTTGCTGGTAACTCAGAAATTATGCCCGTCATTGTTTTACCCTATGAACACCGATGTAGTGTTTGCCAGGTGCCCATACTGGCAATGGTGGTGCTAGGGGGCTGTGGCAGGTCAGCAGGGTCCTGAGTGAGACCAGATCATTGGGTGCTGCAGGGTGCAGAGGCTGGGACTTCCCTGGGTCCCCCAGACAGGTGGCAGGGAGCAGCTTCTAGGAGTAGGAGTGGAGGGAACAAGTCTCAAGGCAGGAAGAGCCTGAGGGGATGGGAAGATGGAGTCAGAGGAAGCAGAAGGGGTATGGGAAGCATCCAGAGCAGGGGGGCACCCTCACTGGAAGGCGAAGTAGTGCCTGGCAGCTAGTGGGGGTGGGGTTGTGCAAGAGAGCAACATGGCGGCCAGAGCAGGATGCAGAAAGTTGAGGGACAAGGAGCAGGCCTGGGGGGCAGACAGGGTGCAGGACAAGGTGTGTGCGGGAGATAGGACCAGAGGGCCTCCCCTCCAAGGACACCATCTACCAAGTAGGATTTATGTTTCAAGGAAGACAAGGGAATAAACCTCCAGCTCCCTCAAGAGGGACAAAAACGGTCCTCACAGGCAGGAATGAAGACCCCTGAGCCGAGGCTGCCTGCCCAGGACAATCAGTACAAATGACAATCAGGATAGTGACCTGACACTTCCCCATTTACCCTTTGGGTATATAGTGTTCACTCAGGCTGCCACAACAGAGGACTGTGGGCTGGACAGCTTCAACTACAGACATTGATTCTGTCACACCCTGGAAGGGGGAAGTCCCTGGTCACCTATGGCAGGGGCAGGGCTGTCTTCTCTGGGCCACTTGCCTGGGCTTGCAGATGGCACCTCTTCCCTGTGTCCTTACAGGTCATCCCTTTGTGCATGTCCATGTCCTCATCTGCTCTTTTTTTTTTAGAAACAGACTCTCACTTTGTCACCCTCAGTAGAGTGCTGTAGCATCACAGCTCATAGCAACCTCCAGCTCTTGGGCTTGGGCGATTCTCTTGCCTCAGCCTCCCAAGTAGCTGGGACTACAGGTGCCCACCACAATGCCCGGCTATCTTGTTGTAGTTGTTGCAGTTTGGCCAGGGCCAGGTTTGAACCCACCACCCTCAGTATATGGGGCCAGCACCCTAACCACTGAGCCACAGGCACTGCCCCTTGTCTCCTCTTTTTATAAGGACACAGTCACACTGAATCAGGTCACTCCAATGACTGAATTTCATCTTATGACCCCTATGGAGACCCATAAACCAGTTACTTTCCAAACACTGGAATCAGGGCCTGAGCATAGGAAGTTTGGAGGCCCATAAAAGCCGTTACCACAGGAGCTATGTGTTAAATCATTATTTATTCAGAAGAAAAGTGGATTATAAAAGCACATCATGGCTCGGCGCCTGTGGCTCAATCGGCTAAGGTGCCAGCCACGTACACCTAAGGTGGCGGGTTCGAATCCCCAGCCTGGGCCTGCCAAACAACAATGATGGCTGCAACCAAAAAATGGCCGGGCGTTGTGGCGGGCGCCTGTGGTCCCAGCTACTTGGGAGGCGGAGGCAGGAGTCTCGCTTGAGCCCAGCAGTTGGAGGTTGCTATGAGCTGTGATGCCATGGCACTCTACCCAGGGGGATAGCTTGAGGCTCCGTCTCAAAAAAAAAAAAAAAAAAAAGATGTTTAGTTAAACAACGCTAATGTATGTATGTGATTAAAGCTTTCAATCCATTACAGAAAGATACATAATGGAAAACTAAAGTCTTCAACCCAGGCCCACAGACAGCCCCTGCCCACTGAGGTTCCTCTGTGCTTAAACCATGTCCAAGCAATACCTGGTTTTGTTTTTTTTTAATTTATGGAAAAGAGGGTGACACCTGTGGCTCAAAAGGGTAGGGCGCCAGTCCCATATGCTGGAAGTGGCGGGTTCAAACCCAGCCCCAGCCAAAAACCGCAAAAAAAAAAAAAATTTATGGAAAAGAAATCATTTCCCAAAACATAGGTCTTCATCTTGCTCTTTTCCCATGGCTGTGTTATTTCAAAGATGTTGATACCTGTCATAATAACTGCAGAGCAATGTATGCTTTCAGGAGGATCCTGTTGATGGACAGTAGTTATTTAACAACTTTTTATCATGACAGATAATGCTGTGGTGGAACCCTCATAATCCTGGTAAACTTCAGTTAGAATTTCCATAGGTTAAACTCCTAGGGTATAAATATATACGTATATCTATATATTTGCATGAGTATTTCCTAGTAAATTGACCAACTGCCCACACTGACCACCTCCTTAAGTTGACCGAAAGTTCACAGACTAGACATACACAGCGTGTGCGTATCAGTACAGCAGGCCTAGGTCCTACGTTGACCACCCCTGTATGTTGATCAGTTTGTTACCGTCCTTTGGGTGGTCAAACTTTCAGAGTTCCTAGTGTATATATTTTTTTAATTTAGTGGATTGTGCCAGTTTTCCTTCCAGAAAGACCTGCTAATTATGCCCTGTCTTAGTTCATGCTTCTATAACAAAATACTTTAACATTGGGTAAATGATAATGAACAGCGATTTGTTTCCTGCAATTCTGGGGGCTGGAATGGCACCTGCACTAGGGGTAGGTGGGTTGCCCTGGCCTTTTTGGCTGAAGACAAGAGGCTTCTGGAGCCCTTCCATGAAGGTGCTAATCCTGTCCTTGAAGGTGGAGTCTGTAGGACCCAGTCACCTCCCAAGCCCCACCTCCTAAGCCCCCTACCTCTTAAGGAATCTGGGGATATTTAGACCACTGCAGGTGGCCTGGGTCTACTATAGACCACGAATGCAGACAGATTTCCGGTCTTGAAGGTGAAATATGGTATCTCTTGGTTTCGATTTCCATTTTGTTAAAGTGAGATTGATTGTCTTTTATGTGTTTGTTGGCCTTTTGTGTTTAGTTTTTGGTGAATTTTTATATCATTTGCCTGTTTTTATTTCTGTTGATTCATATGTTGAGTCAATTTAGTTGAAGTGGTTTAGCCTAAATTTGTAATGTGTGTTACACTTACCACTTGCCACTCTTTTTTCCTACATAGTACTTTTTATCTTGTGTAGTCTAGTATGTTTTTCTTTTCTTTGTGATTTCTGGGTTTTGTGTATCACTCTGAAAGACCTTCCCTACTCCAAGATTATAAATATCTATACTTCAGATCTGTTATGATCCTTTTATTTATTTTTATGTTTTTATTTTTCTTGTAAAGACATTCTCACTTTATTGCCCTTGGTATAGTGCTGTAGCGTCACAGCAACCTCCAACTCTCTTTCCTCAGCCTCCTGAGTAGCCAAGCGCCTGCCACAACGCCTGGCTATATTTTTTATTGCAGTTTGGCTGGGGCTGGGTTTGAACCCACCACCCTTAGTATATGGGGCCGGCACCCTACCCACTGAGCCACAGGCGCTACCCATGATCCTGTTACATTTTAATAATTCTGGAGTGTAGTTTTGTAAAGAATAAGGTAAAATTCTTCCTTAATTCACCTCTGCAAATACCCAGCTATCCAGCATCTAGATAATTTCTAATATTGGAAATTCATTTCTGTGTGTTTTTTGTTCACTATTCCTATTATGAGGGGCTGGGAGAAGTGTCTGTGAGTGTCCATGGCTGATGGTGATATGCGGCTTTCCCTGGCCTTACCCATTTTCTGTCTCCTCCTGTCAGTTGCTGATAGGAGGGTACTGAAATCTCTGACCAGGATTGTCGATTTGTTGATTTCCTCTCACCTTTCTATTGGGTTTTGCTCTGCATAGTTTGAAGCTCTGTAATCAGGTACACAAATATTTAGACTTGTCACATCCTTTTAGGAGCTGATTCCTATGTGAATGTTGGGAATATTCTACCCGGGGGGTTCTCTCACTCTGAATGTCTGCGCAACTCCAACTTTCTTCCATGGGTGTTGATGGTCTACCTTTTCTGTCTTTTTCTTGCAAGCAGGATAGTTGGGCCTCCCTTCACTTTTTGTCTGTTCTTCCCTCCGGTCCCTTTGTTTTTCATTCCACATGGTCCCAGGCCATTGCCCAGGGAGGTGCTGTTGGGGAGGCCTTCTATAGCCTGTGATTATGGGGAGGGTGCCTTGGCCAGGGGCTATGACCACCTCTGTGGCCTCCTGGGGCAGGCTGACCTCTGGTGGGCATCCGGGCTTTCAGGTGTTTTCTGCCCTCAGGATGTGGCAGGGGGCCTCACACTTACTCCTGATGGTTGAACCTGAGCCACCATATCTGGGTCCCCACGCAAATGAGGCAAGCGTGTGTGTGAGGAGCACTAAGGGCCCTGCTCACATCTCACGGCACCTCCCTGGCAGTTTGGCTGGGGCCGGCATGTCCACTGTTTCCCTGGTGTGTCTACTGTTTTCTCAGGATGGACACCTAGCCCAGGTTGTCTGGTCAGCATGCAGTGAGCCTTCCTCCTCCGTGGCCCTCAGGGAGGTGTAGGGCAAAGGTGCAGCCTGTGTCGTACTAAGGGGGAGCAATTCCAGAAACTGCTGTTTCATTTCTTTTACTGTCCACTTAATTTTTATCTGTTGGCATATTTTGGTTTTTTTCTTTTTTAAACCAAAAGACTATATTTTGCCCTTGTTGGTTGCTCATACTTTTAGGTGTGGGTTAGGGCATTGGCTGAGGCACTAACTCTGCATCTCAACCAAAACTGGGCATGACTCAGAGCGCAGGTGGTGGCTTGATGAGTGTGTTTGTCTCCTCTAGAAACTCCACTTGGAAATGTTGGCAGACCAGCCCCGGACAACAAAATACCATAGTGTTATCCTGCAGAACAAAGAGTCCCTAAGGGACAAAGTCATCCTGGATGTTGGCTGTGGGACCGGCATCATCAGTCTCTTCTGTGCACATCACGCGCGGCCCCGGGCAGTAAGTGCACAAGTGTGAGAGGTGGGCAAGGGCCCAAGGGTCTCAGTGAACATCCTTGTCTACATATGTGAGGCCCCATGTTGCTAAAATGGGCAGCATGTTTAGACTGCAAGCCTAAACAAGCCATCAGTTTAGTGAGTCACAGCACAGAGTGAAACAGGACAGGATTGAGGCCCAGTGGGTTGCATGGGGCAGAAGGAATTTGTGAGATGTTTGTTTTTCAATAAAACATAGACACAGGGGCATCCTTGTGTCTGCTGGGCATGTATGAGGGTGGCCATGTGGGGATGGGACACACTCTGGGCTCCTGCACCCTGTACTTCTGCCTCCCGCACCTCTGCATCCCTGTGCTGTGGTGTGGCCCTTTGAGGGCCTGACACAACATGTGAGGTCACAGCATGGTGACTCCTGAGTCTAGACCCTCCTCTAAGAACCTGCACTGAAGTCATCTCCTAGGCCACAGATATCCTAACAGACCAACTGGTCTCGGTGGTTGCCAAGTGCCTGTCCTGCCAGGTATGGGTTGTGTTAACTATCTGGGCAAACCTGGCTGCAGGAGGCTCTGTCTAGCACATGTTGCACATTGTGGGGGTTGGAAGAAGCAGCGGCAGCACAGAGAGGATCCTTGCTTGGTTCCCTCAGGGGTACGGAGCTATGCGGTTAGGCAATAGGTGTGGCCTGGCCTGTGCCAGCCACCTCCGTCCAGAATACTGCCTCCTGTGATCAGTGAATGTCTTCTTGGTGCTGGTTGTGACTCGAGTGCAGGTTTGGGCATGCCCTGATGTCACTTCTGCTGCTGCAGGTGTATGCAGTGGAGGCCAGTGAGATGGCCCAGCACACAGGGCAGCTGGTCTTACAGAATGGCTTTGCTGACACCATCACCGTGTTCCAGCAGAAGGTGGAGGACGTGGTGCTGCCTGAGAAGGTGGACGTGCTGGTGTCTGAGTGGATGGGCACCTGCCTGCTGGTAAGGGGGAACGAACCATGCAGGGGCTACAGTGTTTTCTAAGCACAGGCACAGTTGAGTTGGTCTCAGGAACTTTCAAAAATCATGATTAATTTTGATTTTTTTTTCCTTAGATAAAGTGTAGTTAATTTCTCATATGGACATTGGCCCAGTGTCTTGAATTTTTAACAGATTAAAACATGCCTTCATGAGAAATTTAAATCCACGTTCATGTAACTTTCTCATGAACAATTTACTAGATTCTCCTTGGGAACCTATAAAAATACCATCTTTAACCCAGGAGGCTGTGTCTTTTGTGCAGCAGGGCCTGGCCCCATGATGCTGTGAGAACCATAGTTGAGTAGCTGAGACCTGGTGTGTATATGGCCTTTCCTACTATGTGACCCCATCTCACATATTGGTGGCAGGGACCAACATGCCCCACATGAAACTTAGTCACCAGTGAGATTGATGCCATCTGCCCAGCCCTGTCCTCCTGGGCATCTGGGGATTATTCTGCTTTAGTTCAAGGAAAATAAAAAATGTAGGCCAAAATTATCACCAGATTATGTTTGACCAATTCTTTAAACAAAAGAAACAGAGTTTAACAAAGCTCAGCTTTGCTGAGCTTAACAAAGATGTGACTTGATAATTGTCCTTATATGGCCTAGTACTGTTTTGTGGACTGTATTATTAAACATTCTGTAGCTCAGCGGCTAGGGCGCCAGCCATGTACACCAGAGCTGGCAGATTTGAACCCAGCCTAGGCCTGCCAAGCAACAATGACAACTACAAAAAAAAAATAGCTAGGCGTTGGGGTGGGCTCCTGTAGTCCCAGCTGCTGGGGAGGCTGAGGCAAGAGAATTGCTTAAGCCCAAGAGTTTGAGATTGCTATGAGCTGTGATGCCACAGTACTCTACTGAGGGTGACATAGTGAGACTCTGTCTCCAAAAACAAAAAAAAATTCTGAGCTCAACAAAAACCTTTATAAGTCACCACATCAAAACAGACATTTGGCCAATAAGAACTTAACTTCATACCAATAAAACTATAGACATTAGATTTATTAGGGCTATTTGTACTTATTTATTCTTCAGGATGACATGATACCTTCTCAGTGAGACTGGGCAGCTTCCAGTTTCTGTCTGTGCTAAGTGGCACTTTCAAGGGCATCTCTCAGAGGTTGCAGTTAAGGATCCACCTGGCTTTTCAGTAATACAACCCTGATCAAGCTCTTCTGGCCCATTTACGTGACATTTGTGGATTTTTGCTTTGAAATTTTTTTTTTTTTGGTTGTATCCTTAAAGTATGCATAAGTCATTTACTTTTCAGAATTGCTAGTGTTGGTATCACAAGAAAACACCACTTCTTTTCTGGATGCCTTGGTTTCAAAGCTCATGTCATATAAAGCATAGCACCTGTCTTTTTCAGGGATTATTCCCCAAAATGCTTGAAAGGACTAGTTATGGTTACACCAGCTTCTCCAACCAGGATCCTTTACCTTCTTCTGCAGTGATGTACTTTTTGTCTAAACTGAGACAGAGAATGATAGCCTCTGTTCTTTCTGAGAATTTCTGAACTTTCATGTTGTGAAAAATGACATGTTCTGTCAGCACCTCGCACTTCTGAGGCCATGTTGGCCTGGGAGCAGGGAAGTGCCAGCAGTCCTGAGACTGCACAGCGGCAGAACCGAGAGACCAAGCACCTAAAACTATTTTTTTTAATATATTTTTTTAGACTGAGTTTCACTTTGTCACCCTGGGTAGCGTGCCATGGCATCTTAACTCACAGCAAGTTCAGATTCTTGGACTTGAGCATTTGTCTTGCCTCAGCTTCCCAGGTAGTTGGGATTATAGACGCATGCCACAACACCCGGCTAATTTTTCTATTTTTAGTAGAGATGGGGTCTCACTTTTGCTCAGGCTGGTCTCAAAGTCCTAAGCTCAAGTGATCCTTCTGCCTCGGCCTTCCAGAGTGCTAGGATTACAGGCATGAGCCAGGGCTCCAGGCAGGCCAGAAACTCTTAAACAGAATTATCCTAAGGAAGTAATAGATTTGTATAGAAATTTATGTTAAAAATATTTTTTAGAAATATTTTTAACAATCTTGAGACAAAGTTGGTGACATGTTCCTGGTTTTAGAAAAAGCAAAAAGAATATATACAGTATGATTCTAATTTTGTTGTCTAAAATTATACACAGCAACAACCCAGTTTCACCCCAAGTCAGCCCTGAGTGCAGGTGTAGATCCTGGCAGGGAGAAGCTTCCTGAGGGCTCCGAGAAATAGACAGTGACAGGTACAGTGAGGAGGAAGAACAGAAGAAGATAAGCCCTTCATATCTGTGGGTCCCACATCTGCGGGTTCCACATCTGCAGATTTGACCAATTGTGGATTAAAAATATTTGGGATAGCTTGGCGCCTGTGGCTTAAGTGGCTAAGGTGCCAATCACATACACCCAAGGTGGCAGGTTCGAACCCAGCCTACACCCACCAAACAACAATGACGGCTGCAACCAAAAATTAGCTGGGCGTTGTGGTGGGCGCCTGTGGTCCCAGCTACTTGGGAGGCAGAGGCAGGAGACTTGCTTGAGCCCAGGAGCTGGAGGTTGCTGTGAGCTGTGATGCCGTGGCGCTCTACCCAGGGGAACAGCTTGAGGCTCTGTCTCAAAAAAAAAAAAAAAAAATTTGGGAGACAACAATATGACCAAAATTAAAAACTACAAATAAACTGTGAATAAAAAAACTATATAGTATAATAACTATTTATATAGCATTTACATTGTATTAGCAATTATACGTAATTTAGAGATGATTTAAAGTATGAGAAGGTTGTGCACAAGTTATATACAAAAAACATCATTTTAGGGACTGGCATGATGACTCACGCCTGTATTCCTAGTACTCAGGGAGGCCGAGGCGGGTGGATTGCTTGAGCTCACGAGTTCAAGACCAGCCTGACCAAAAGCGACACCCTGTCTCTACTAAAAATAGAAAAATTGAGGTAAGAGAGTCACTTTAGCCCGAGTTAGAGGTTTCTGTGAGCTATGATGCCACAGCACTCTACCCAAGGTGACAGCTTGAGACTTTGTCTCCAAAAAACGAACAAATGAAAAAAAAAAAAACCCACCATTTTATACAGGGGATTTGAGCACCCAAGAATTTGGCTTCTGAGGGTCCTGGAACCACCCCCCATGGATACTGAGGGACAACTATATCCTGCGCCAGGCTTGAGTTTATCATTTCCCCCATTTGGTTGTCACTCTGTTACATAAGGTCAAAAAACTTAGGTGAAAGGAAGTGGTCCAGTTATCGCAGTTTACCCAAGATGAAATATTTAGTCTGAATGGTCCAATAACTAATAAAGGTACTGAATTCATATTTAAACTACTTAAAAACCTTCTGCAATTGAAATCTCCAGACCTGAATGATTTCAGTGGTGAATTCTACCAACACATTTAAAGAAGAGTATTAGTAACTCCAATTTTGAGCAGGTACTTTCAGAAAATAGAAGTGGAGGGAGTACTTCTCAGCTTGTTTTACAAGGGCAGCATTGCTCCAATCTCAAAACCAAAGTAGTACATGATATGAAAACTACAGACATATAACCATCATAAGCATAAATGTAAAAACCCTGAAGAAAATATTAGCAAATTTAGGGGTGGCAGCAAGAGGCCACAGCAGGAGGCCATGTCCCCTCAGCTCCCAGGAGCTTGCAGCCTTGCCTGCCCAGCACCCAGCCTCCTAGCACCATGCAACCCACCCTGCATTTCCTCACAAGAGCCTCTTGAGCTCCCCCACCAACTGCCTCTATTTCCCCAGAAAGGGTTTTTTCCTCACTCCCTCCCCTGCAACTTTGCCCATGGGACAGATGGATGGCTAAGATTCCCAAGAGACAACTTCACTGAGATGTCCAGCAATGATGATGGTCTGATGCTGAGACCCCCAGCACATCAGACACACCCCATGAGACCCAGCTGCTCTGGAGCCTAAAGAACAAGAAGAATGAAAACCTTTACCCACCTTCCCAAACTCTCCAGCAAAACCACTGCAAGGCTGTCCACTGGTGCTAAAGGAACTCAGCTAAGCCAGAATCACCCTGACTCTCTGCTGAGCTGTAGTCCTGGGCCTGACAGAGGTACTGTCATGAGTGGAGATTGGCTGCGCTTGGCCCCCAGGTTCTATGTTTTAAGGTGGTGTGTTTTTTTCTGGATGTTGCATTTTCATCAGATTACCCATTTAAGCACCAAAGCTTACTTTCTGCACCAGAATCTGTAACTACAACATCAGCAGTCAGGGAGTCCTCTGTCTGAACAGCTTTAAAGACAACTGGTGCTGCTTTGACTGTTTCAAAGCTTATGTCTTCTGACAGGCAGGGCCCCTGCAGTTCCTCAGATCAGGAGCATAGTACCCCGTGTGCGACCAGCAGAGCAAAACATGCAGAACAGCTGGGTGGTGGGCCAGGCAGCGTGCAGCACAGTTCACGTGACATGTGTGCAGTGTGAGGAGCAGAGGCATCTTCTCATGGTGCTGCCACTCATCCTGGCCTTTACCATCTGGCTTCTGTGCATGAGGTCTGAGTGTTAAGTACATGAACTGGAAAAATTGCTACATGCCTCACTGCTAAATATCACCATGGTCACCTTTGAAGTACTCCCCTTGGGAAGCTATGCACCAATGCCAGCATCAAGTCCACCCTTCAGAGCTCCTTTTCTGGAGTGGTATTAAAGATGTTGTTATATTACCCTTGATGTCTTGAATGTCATAAAAATGTCTTCATTTCAATATTTCCTTTAAAAGTTATTAGGGGCCCAACCAGGTGAGTAGGGAGGGCGTTCCAATATAGTTATTTGTTTATTGGCTAAAAATTCCCTCATAGTGCTGTGTGAGCTGGTGCATTGTCATGAAACAAGAGCCATGAGTTGTTGGTCAACGTTTTCAGTTAAGATTTTCCTGTTTCTCTGTCAGTGTTTACTTGGTCTGCTATACTTCTCAGCCAGCCAATGATTTTGATACACAATTTGATGAACTTTTGTAATGTTTTCATTTGTACTGTTTGTTACTGGCCGCCCTGATCTCTCTTCATCAGCGATACTTTCTCTCCCTTCAGAAAAAAAACATTTCATCTATTTGCATACTGCCATTTTTCTTCATGGTATTATCTTCATAAACTTGGAATACCATGTCTCTGATTTTACTTCCACTTTTGCCAAGTTTAACAAGAAATTTAAGAGTGTTTGTTGCTCTAATCCAAGCTCCGACATTCTTGCCGTGGTATACAAAAACATACAACCATGAGACACTGCCACATGTTGACACAACACAGCTGTAAGATACTGATACACCAAGGTTATGCAGCCTTGCTGAGCTTTTTGTACAGTGCTGCCAACATAAACACACAGTGATGAGTTTACAAAGTTAATTGTCAGGCCTCTGTGCATTATACTGATTCTACCCTCTGCTTTTATCCTTTGAAGTGTGGGAGACTTCCTGGAAAGGTAAATGCTACCAAGTACGGAACTTTGTAGCTGTAGATTAGTTACGTTTAAAACACCTTGGAAGTCTTGCTTTTGGGATATCAAAGTGTATTTTGGGATATACTAAGGATGCTGGTCCTGAAGTTTGCCAAATATTAGTGAATTTTACCCTAATCCATTATCTTTATTTTTTTTATGTTATTAATATTATCATTATTATTTTTGAGACAGTCTTTCTGTTTTATCCTTGGCATGTGAGGTGTGGCATCACAGCTCACAGCAACCTCAAACTCTTGGGCTTAAACAATTCTCTTGCCTCAGCCTCCAAGTAGCTGAGACTACAGGCACCTGCCACAACGCCTGGCTATGTTTGTTATTGTTGTTGTCATTGTTTAGTAGTCCTGGGCTGGGTTTGAACCTGCCAACTTTGGTGTATGTGGCTGGAGCCATAACCACTGTGCTACGGGCACCAAGCCAGTAATTCATTGTCTGTATAAAGTTACAAAAGTTGTTGTGGATGACTAGGAATTATGTCATTAGTATTAAACCCAGATCTGTTTCTGAATGTGGTAAATGCTGTTGTGAAAAGTGTTTTACCTTTGTCAGTTTGTAATGAGAGGATTTCCTTTTACCCCTTGTAGCTCAGAGCACACCTCACGTATCATCTGAAAATACAATAAACGTGCTCCTGAGAAAAAAAAAAGTTAGCAAATTTAATGCAGCAATATATAAAAGGAGTAATAGCATGCAACAACAAAAAACAAGGCTGGTTCAATGTTTCAAAATCAATCAACATAATCTACCATATCTACCATTTTTCTTCTTCATCTGAAAATGGATGAAAAATAATGACTAAATTAATACAGACAAAATTCAACATCAGTTTATAATATAGTTCTCAGCAAACTAGGAATGGAAGGAAACATATCCTGATACAGGACATCCACAGAAACCTACAGCTAATATCTTACCTGAGAGTCAACACCTTTCCCCTAAGAGTGGGGACAAGTTAAGATACCCACTTTTACTTTCCCAGAGTGCCTAACCAGTGCAGAAAAGGAAGAAGAAGTAGATTGAAAACAAAGAAAGGAAGCCATCCTTGTTGCCAGATAGCTTGATCAACTATGTAGAAAATCCAAAGGAATCTACATGAAAATTTCCTAAAACTAATAAGTGAATTTAATAAGATCACAGTATAAGGTCATCATACAAAAGTCACATTTTTATATCCTAGCACTGTACAATTGGAAATTGAAATTAAATAATACCACTTACAGTAGCTCCAAAAAATAAGAAATGCTTAGAAGTAAAGAAAAAGATAAATTGGATTTCATCAAAAGTAAAAATAGCTACTCTGCAGAGGGCAGTGAGAATGAAAAGACAAGCTAATGGTTGAAAGTCTTGCCAATAACATATCCAGTGTGCATCCTGAGCATACAAAGAACTCTGAAAACTCAACAGGGAGCCAAGAAACCAGTTGAAAAATGGGCAAAACCTTGAGCAGACTCTTCACCAGAGTGCACGTGTGGACAGCAAGGTCAGCAAGAGATGTTCAGCATTATTAGCCACCAGGGAAATGCATATGAAAGCCCCCTTGAGCTATCACTGACACCTATTAAAATATGGCTAAAATTAAAAAAAAAATTCTGACAGTACCACATGCTGGGGAGGATGGCTGACGGGCACACGGAAGACAGTCCAAGGTTTCTCACAGAATTACTCACTCCCCACCACGTGATCACCAGTCCCACTGTCAGGTGTTCACCCTGCAAAAATTCAGGCTATCTTCACACAAAAGCTTGCATGCAAATGATTATATTGCGTCTATTAATAATTGCAAAAAAACTGGAAAGAACCCAAGCATCCTTCATCAGGATAATCCTCGATGGGTGACTTGGTGCATCCACACAGGGAAGTACTACTGAGCTGTAAGAAGGATGGAGCCATTGGAACAGGCAGCTCCATGGGTGACCCTAGAGACATCGCCTGGAATGTTCTCAGGTTACGACTGTATGATCTCATTTGCAAGACATTCTCAAAAAGACAGAAACATGGGGATAGAGACCAGGTGCCTGGTTTCCAGAGGCTGGTGGGTGAGGAGGGTGAGGGCTGTGTCTCAGTGGCGGTGCTGTGTCCTGGCTGTGGTTACAGATCTGTGCACAGTCCTTAAGTTCATAGACAGTGCTCCAAAAAGGCTGATTTTAATGTAAGATGTCTTAAAAAGATAAAACATTATATGTATGTATTTTTCTATGTGTGTGTGTTTGTGTGCAAGTGCAGAAAAATGCTTAAAGATAAACCAAAGAGTGATAAAAACAGGTCCTTCTGAGTGCTGGGTTTACTTGTGATTTTTATTTTTATGTTTTTCTGAGTAGTCTAAATTTTCTGTACTTAAGATCTACTACTCAGATCATAAGCCCTGCTTGAGATTATTCAAGAGAAGCTGTTGTTTCTTAACAGCTGCGGGATGAAGTGCAGGTGCCCTGATGGCCTGGGCCTCACCTCTCTTGCGCCCTCTGTAAGTTCTAGTTCAGGCAGGATCCTGGCTTTTGGCTCTCAGCTGTCCCACTCATTTTCTAGAGGGCATGAGTGGGTGGTACAGATGGTCAAGTCATACCTGTGTGGCTTGCAGGTTTTTAAGTAGTGATTTTAGTCAACTTAAGGGGCTGTAAGCATTGTGACAATTCCCCAGACAGAGCCAGTTTTATTTAAATTAGGGGCCTGTAACACCTGTGTGTGTGGGGGGGGGGCGGGGCGGTGGGCAGCCTGGCAGTTGTTGACTCCTGAATGGCTGAGGTAGGACAAGAGTAAAGTCATCTCTGTAGCCATGGTCTAGCCCTTGATGGGAAATGCTGTAGATGCATCCATGACCATGATGACTAGGGTGAATGAGTGAATAAATCTGTGGTAGGCTGGCCTGTCTGGAAACATTCTTGGAGCTGGCCCTGTGAGACTCTGTCCAGAATGTTCCAGATGCCAGGCCTCAGTGGTGCGTCTCCTCTGTGTCTCTCCTTCTCATGCAGTTCGAGTTCATGATTGAGTCCATCTTGTATGCCCGGGATGCCTGGTTGAAGGAGGACGGGGTCATCTGGCCGACCACAGCTGCACTGCATCTTGTGCCCTGCAGCGCTGACAAGGATTACCACAGCAAGGTGCTCTTCTGGGACAATGCCTATGAGTTCAATCTCAGCGCACTGAAGTAGGTGTCCACAGCGAGCGGGGCTGCAGTGTCCCAGGGTGGGTGCTGGGCTGGTGGTGCTTGCTGAGTACAGGGAGACTTCATGTACATGCTGCCTTTGCCTTCTATGAGCCTCAGGTAGAGGGGGGGATTCTCTGTGGAGACGCAGTCACCCTTGTTTTGGGAAAACTGTCCCCACATGACCTCAGGAGTCCTATGTCTTGGGCTGCCCCTGTCTGGTGTGTCTGCACCAAGCCAGTGCCTGCTGCTAGGGGAGGTGTGTGTGGGGAGCCTATGGAGAAAGCTCTACCCCAAAAGGTACAGGTGCTTATGCCACAGAGTAACACGCTCCTTGTAGACCTGTGTGAAGCTGATCTGAACTCAGTACCTGCCTGAGAACTTTGCATGTAGTTTTTGATGCCTTGATTCTAACAGATGTGATGGGAATTAAAATGTCTTTTGCGGCTCAGCACCTGTGGCTCAAGTGGCTAAGGCGCCAGCCATATACACCTAAGGTGGTGGGTTCAAATCCAGCCCGGGCCCGCCAAACAACAAGGACGGCTGCAACCAAAAAAAATAGCCGGGCGTTGTGGCGGGCCCTTGTGGTCCCAGCTACTTGGGAGGCTGAGGCAGGAGACTCACTTGAGCCCAGGAGTTGGAGGTTGCCATGAGCTGTGATGCCACGTCACTTTACCCAGGGGGACAGCTTGAGGCTCTGTCTCAAAAAAAAAAAAAGTCTTTTGCAATATCGGTTTCCCAAATATAGTAGAGAAAAGAAGGTTGTGTTGAAAAATGAGGTCTTTACAAATGTGTGGGTTACTACACAAGTGTTTGTTACCATCAAGAGCTGAACATTTTTAATGAGGATCAGAAAATGTGTTGGTGTGAATGTGATACCCTTCCTGGTGTTTTGCAAAGAAAACAGTTGTCTGAAGTAGTTTATATCCTTGTCTTTAACATGGACACATTTGTACAGTTGAGCTTCAGTGTTTAACATGAAATGATTTCCTCAGTGCTATCTCTGCAAGGATGGGTGGCCCATTCTGCCCTGCTTTCTGTAGGAGAAGCTGCGCATCCACTGAAGGCAGGGCACGGTCCCTCATCCCCTAACTGTACAGGAAGCACAAGGTGCTACCTTTTTTGTTAAACGTGGGGGGGCCCGCCCCCCCCCCCGCCCCCGGGGAGGGGAGGGGGGGAAGCGAGCGAGCGGAGGGGGGGGGGG
>CAUYQV010144311.1:0-26320 GCA_963574575.1 Galagoides demidoff
GTGCCTGTGGTCCCAGCTACTTGGGAGGCGGAGGCAGGAGACTTGCTTGAGCCCAGGAGCTGGAGGTTGCTATGAGCTGTGATGCCATGGCACTCTACCCAGGGGGATAGCTTGAGGCTCTGTCTCAAAAAAAAAAAAAAAAAGACGCCACAAAGTGGAGATAAGGCCAAAGCCACAAAAGAGGGTATTTGGAGCATGCATACAAGTAAGGTGATATTATCCTCAAGTGACCTACACTCATTAACATAGTAAAAATCACAGCCATCAGCCCTAAGACAGTTTACAAATACCCTGGTGACCTCCTAGAATTACAGGAGTTCTTCACCTCTTTCCACGTAAAACCATGAATGTTCTGCCCCCACATAACATAGAATTAGGGAATCAGAATAAAGGAGAGAAAGCTTGTTAAACTCTGGGTCTCCTCTACTCTTGGGAGTAGACCTATTCCTTCTCGGGAATATACTGTGCTTTAATAAACTCTGACACTTTGCCTGCTGGCATCTGCTTGGTCTGCTCATTTGCTCAATTGACTCGCTACTAGTAAGCATTCTTCAGTACTGGGAACCAAGAACCAGTGAAAATGGACCTGACATCTTATCTCCTGATGACACCTGAAAACTTGATATTAATCCTTTTGCTAAGTTAGAAAAATTAGGACAAAAAACCCAAGTCTGTTTGACTAAGCTAACGAATTGAGTTTTTCATATATTTACTTACAACATACACAGACTGAAATTTTTAGTAACGATTAAATCGTTTCCCTATCCTGGCAAGTAGGATAGGGAAATACAGGGTAGTTATTGACACCGGACCTGGAAATTTGGGAGATATCAGCATATAATAGACAGTGAATCCATGAGAGAAAATACGTGTCCCGAGAAAGCATATAGTGAGAAAAACAATACATTAAAAATAAAATTCTGGGAAATGAATACTCTATACTTTATGGGCAGGCACAAGGAAAAAAATCCGTGAAGGCAATATAGTACCTGATCCAGGGAAATAGAGGACATGGATCCCATCCAGGCTCAGAGAGTCTCTGTGGAACTGAAAATGTGGAAACAAAGTCATCTGAGGGACACGAATTAGAAACTATCAGAGTGGAGGATGGTAGATATGTATGATATGATGGTGTGGTTTATGGAGATGCACAGGGAGAAGAAACTAGAGAAAGATAAGGAAGAGTATGAAAAAGCAGAGGATTGGCTCGGCACCTGTGGCTCAATCGGCTAAGGCGCCAGCCATGAACACCTAAGGTGGTGGGTTCGAATCCCCAGCCCGGGCCCGCCAAACAACAACGATGGCTGCAACCAAAAAATGGCCGGGCGTTGTGGTGGGTGCCTGTGGTCCCAGCTACTTGGGAGGCTGAGGCAGGACACTTGCTTGAGCCCAGGAGTTGGAGGTTGCTATGAGCTGTGATGCCATGGCACTCTACCCAGGGGGATAGCTTGAGGCTCCGTCTCAAAAAAGTAATACTTAGGTGAAACTTTATAGCTTTGAAAGCCTATATTAGAAAAGAAAAAAGATCTTAAGTCAGAATTCTAAATTCATACCTTAAGAAAATATGGAAAATGGGCAGCACCTGTAGCTTAAACTTGGCCCCGGCCAAACTGCAACAAAAAAATAGCTGGGTGTTGTGGTGAGTACCTGTAGTCCCAGCTACTCGGGAGGCTGAGGCAAGAGAATCACCTAAGCCCAAGAGCTGGAGGTTGCTGTGAGCTGTGACTACATGGCACTCCACCAAGGGGGACAATGTGAGACTCTGTCTCTAAAAAAAATAAAAAAGAAAGAAAGAAAAGAAAATATGGAAAAAGCAAATTAAACACAAAGCAAGTGGAAAAAAGAAAATAATTACTATTGAAGCAGAAATCAATGAAATAGAAAACAGAAAGCAGTAGAGAAAATTAATGAGGCCAAATGTTGGTTCTCTGAAAGATAGACAAAATTGACAAATCTTTAGCTATCCTAACAGAGAAAATAATATTGATGTCACCAAAACCAAGAATGAAAGGGTTCTGACTTTTTTTTTTTTCAGTTTGGCCGGGGCAGGGTTTGAACCCACCACCTTTGGTATATGGGGCGGGTGCCCTACTCCTTTGAGCCACAGGCGCTGCCCAGGGTTCTGACTCTTAATCTTACAGACATTAAAAGAGAATACAATGAAAAACTTTATGGTAACAAATTACACAATTGAGATGAAATGGGAAGATACCTAGAAAGACACAAATTACAAAACTGGCTCAAGAAGAACTAGAAAATCTAAATTGAATTAGTAAATAAAAATCTTTCTGAGGGCGGAGCCTGTGGCTCGAAGGAGTAGGGCGCCAGCCCCATATGCCAGAGGTGGCGAGTTCAAACCTCGCCTGGCCAAAAACTGAAAAACAAAAAACAAAAAACAAAAAACAAAATAATCTTTCTGAACCAAAATCTCACTTGGGAATTCTACTGTACATTTAAAGAAGAAAAATGATCAATCTTTCATAAACTCTTTCTGAAAGTAGAGAAAGGAATGCTTCTCAACTCATTATGAGGCCAGTATTACCCAAAGCCAGCCCAAGATACCTCAAGAAAAGAAAACTAAAGAATAATACTTCTTACGAATTTAGATGTAAAAATTCTCAGAAGAATGCTACCAAACTTTTAAAATCCAGCAGCATTTGAAAATAATTATGCATAATGACTGAGATTTATCCCAGGAATACAAGTTTGGTATAACACTCCCGAATCAGTTAATGTAATAAACTATGTTAATAGAGCGAAAGACAGAAATCATATGATTATCAAATACTTCAGGAAAAAGCATTTGCCAAAACCCATCATTCATGATAAAAATTCTATTAAAATACTATAAAGCAAAGGGAGTTTCTTGACTTGAAAAAGGGCACCATTTAAAACCCTAAAACTAACATATTTAATGGTGAAAGACTAGGAACAAAGTAAGGGGGTCATTTGTTTTTGTGTCTTTTCAATGTGTACAAAACTAGAAGATCTACCTATACAGGTGCACATCAGAAATATTGTGGGTTTGGTTCCAGACCACAAAAATGAAGCAAATATTGCAATAAAGCAAGTCTCACAATTTTTGTGGTTTCCCAGTGCATATAAAAGTTATGTTTATATTATCCTGTGGTCTATTAGTGTGTAATAGCATTATGTCTAAAAATGTGCATACTTTAATTTAAAAATACTTTATTGCTAAAAAAATGCTACTGAAGTGAACACATGCTGTTGGCAACATGGTGCCAATAGACATTTTTGACATGGAGTCAAAACCTTCGGTATTTAAAAAATATAATATCTGTGAATTGCAATAAAGCAAAAGTTTAATAAAATAAGATATGCCTGTATTTATAGAACTATCAGAATTCATAAATATGTTCAGCAAGGTTGCTATAAGATTAATGTACAAAAAGTGGATACATGTATTTTTTTCCATTATAGAGCAAACCAAGACCCAGACCTGGAGACCTGATTGAGATTTTTCGCATTGGCTATGAGCACTGGGCTATCTACGTGGAAGATGATTGTGTGGTCCATCTGGCTCCCCCGAGTAAGAGTGGATACTCGATTGAATTATTGATATTTAAGTTAGCTGAGTAAATGAAAGTGCAGTTATGGAACACTGTTATGCTCCTCAGCTGCTGCCTTTCTTTAGCGGGGGAAGCCCTCTGAAACATTATTTTACTGTGTGGATCTCTATCACCAATAACCACGGAGTGTCCAGTCCTGAGAGTGATACATGTATAAACAATGTCCCCCAGGTTCCCTGACCTCCTACTGCACCCTTTCTTTGCAAATGCAAATTTTAGAACATGAGTCTTCATTTTATATTGACAACTGTTCTGCATCTTACTTCATATTCTCACGGATTCCCCAGGAAGGATGCAGAGGCTTAGCTGTTCTGATTGTCACCTATTCTCTGTTGTCCCTAAATGCTCCTTCTGGCTTCCTGATCACCTTCAGCACCTTCATCCTCACCTTGTCTCCTGCTGTTCAGTGTGCTCCAGGCTGTTTCACTCTAAATATAGAAACAGTTCTTTGATTTCTCAAGGCAGCAATAACAAAAGGCTAGATTGTGGTTAATTAAATATCAGGGAGGTCTGATGGGGAGGAGAAGGTAATAATAGTGGATGATTATAGTATCATGGGAAACAACTTTAAATTGGATACCCAGGACTGCTGATCACAGTGATTGCCCCAAGAGGTAGAACCTGGTAGGTGGGGCAGTCAGGAGATAGGGAGGGAGCGGGATTCCATTGCATATTCTTTGATACCTTTAGCCTTTCATATCCTGTGAAAGTATTGCTCATTCAAAATTAAATTAAAGAGGGGCATTGTACTGAAGGCCTTTGGCCACAACTTGTTCATAGCTGTCATCCTTGTCTCTTGTCCTCCTCTGGTCCAGCCTTTCACTTTGCCAGGATCGTCCCACAGAAAAGCGTCCTCTTCTCACTGCTTCTCTTCTCTGTTCCATCCGCTCACACCCTTCCCACTTTTCTGTCTCTGGGTCTACTCGAGGAACATAAAAATTCAATCTCCACCTCTCCTTTCCAGTAAAGTCCAGAAGTGTCCCTCTTCTATAACCAATGAGGCTTTTAACACTTATGTTATTCCCTCACTATAGATATTTCTTTTTTAAATTTAAAAATATTAAGGGGTACAAATGTTTTAGAATACATGGATTACTTTTGTAATGCTTGAGTCCCTACTGTCAGTGTGCCCATCACACAAATGTGCTCATTTTACTCATTGGGGAGGCTTTTGTCTGTTCCCTTCTCCACTCTCTCTTCTTGATTCCACTGAGTCTTTCCTCTGTGTATGTGTGTGCTCATCAGTTAGTTCCAGTTTAATAGTGAGTTGTTCTGTTTGCTTTTCCATTCTTGAGATACTTCACTTAGGAGAGTGGCCTCCAATTCCATCCAGATTGTTGTAAAAGGTATTAAAATTCATTTTTTTAATGGCCCAGTAGTACTGCATGGCATACATATTTCACATTTTATTAATATACTCATGCATTGATGGGCACTTGGGATGATTCCACATCTTTGCAATTGTGAATTGTGCTGCAATAAACATTTGAGTGTCTTTTTTGATGAAAAGTCTTCTTTTCCTTTGGGTAGATACCCAATAGTGGGATTGCTAGATTGAGTGGTAGGTCTACTTCTAGTTCTTTGTTTTCTATAGATGCTGGTGTGGAGCAGAGAAAAAGATCTTTAAGAATGAATTCTGCCATCTCTGCTTCTGAATGCTGAATTTTCTACCCCCAACTTTTATAAAATCAGCACATTTTCTTCAAGTACATAGGAAAAGAATAAGGAATATTTCCTGTTCTTGGACAACTCACAAAGGGAGAGGGTACACACATTTGCATATCCATATGGTTGTAGTGGAAAAATAGTCCTGATTTTAAATGACTGTCCCTCAGCCCCAGAGACACTCTCAGAGTCTCAATCTCTTCTAAGGACTAAAGGCAGTAATGTTGCAGGCTTTAAACATTAAAAATCTGTAGAACTCCATTTTCAAACAAGCCCTTAAAAAGAATCCCCATTTTTAAAAATTTCAGAATATTAGGGGGTACATGTATTTTGTTTATATACTTTGCTTTTGTACAAATCAAGGCAAGGTTATAAGCGTGCCCCTCACACAGATAGTGTGCTCCATAGTTAATAGGTGTGAATTTACCCATTCCCTCCTCCTCCCTGTCCTAATTTGATTTTCTTTGAGATTTACCTCCATATGTGCACTTAACTGTTGATTGATCATTTCCAGCCTGGTATTGAGTACCTATATTTGTTTCTCCATTCCTGTGAAGTTTCACCCAAAGAATGTTTTCTAGTTCAATCCAGGTTACAAAGATGTGGAAATAACGCTAGTACCCATCCATACATGAATGGATTAATAAAATGTGGTATGTGCATACTGTGGAGTTTGGCTGAGTTTATTACCAGTATCTTTTTTATCTTTGAGACAGACTCTCACTCTATCGCCTGGGCTAGAGTGCTGTGGCCTCAGCTTATCTCAAGGCAACTTCAAAGCAATCCTCCTGCCTCAGCCTCCTGAGTGGCTGGGACTATAGGAACTTGCCACTATACCTGGATAATTTTTCTATTTTTAGTAGAGATGGGGGGTCTTGCTTTGCTCAGGCTGGTCTCAAACTCTCGAGCTCAAGGGATCATCCCACTTTGGCCTCCCAGAGGATTACAGGCATGAGTGACTATGTCCTGCCAAGAATCCCCATGTTTGAGTAGAGATTATGACAAGTGATTTTTAACCAGTGTGCCATGGAAATTTTTAAAGATCATTAATTAAATTATTTTTGAAAGAAGTTCAAGGCGCAGTGAGTATATTCTTTTTTTTTACTCTTTTTTGGATCAACATAATTTAAGTGTGCTGTAAAATAAAAGAGATTGAAAAACACTATTGTAGATGGAAGCTGGTATACCTTTCAGAGTCTTACATGCTTGCTTTACCTGTGCCCCTGTAGTGGCCATGGAGGGAGCATGCCATGGAATCACCATGTTCATGTACATGATAGCCCCTTACACAGGAGCTGACACTTACATAGAGGGTGCTCATTGCACGTTTGTGAAGATCACTGAAGTCTAGTTAGGAAACAAGACTCAAATCCTAGGGCTTGGGCAACACAGCCTGGGGCCACATAGCAAGATACTTCTGTGGGAGTACCACATTTAATAAGAAAGAGACTCCTGTGGGGGTTGGGGGGGGGGTGCAGTGAAGGGCAAATGGCTTCTTGGGAAGGTTGTTAATTTAGCTCAGCTCCCCCTCCTTTGCCATGCCTTTTGTTGATGGTGGGGACTAGATTCCAACAGACATGGGAGGGCCTTACCAGAGTCTCAGACGGGGCTGGTGCTACTCGTTGCACTTTCCAACTTTTGTTTGTTTTTGGCCTCTAGGTGAGGAATTTGAGGTCGGCAGCATCACTTCAATTTTTAGTAACCGGGCTGTGGTGAAATACAGCCGCCTGCAGGACGTACTGCATGGCTGTTCCTGGAAGATCAACAACAAACTAGATGGGACATACCTGCCCCTGCCCGTGGACAAGATCATTAGGCGTACAAAAAAGATGGTCAACAAGATAGTGCAGTACAGCCTGATTGAAGGGAACTGTGAACACTTTGTCAACGACCTCAGATATGGCGTGCCCAGGAGCCAGCAGGTGTGGCCTCATTTGCCCTGATGGTGGTTTCCCCTAGAGCCTCGGTTCTCAACCTGTGGGTCACAACACACAGGAACTATATTAAAGGGCTGCGGCATTTGGAAGGTTGAGAACCACTGCCCTAGAGCTTTCTTGAATTATGTCATTGACCAGAATGGCAATCAGCAGTTTCATCATATAACTTGATGTGCTGGTAGGGCCTTATTTCTACAAGACTTTGTGGGTGAGGAGGTAGTTTTTCCTCTATTAACACATGGAGGAGCTGAGAAGGCACTGAGCTAATAGTAATACTTACCTTGTTGGAGCCCCCAGCTCAACTATTAAGTGTTGGGTCTCCTTGGTCAAGTCATTTTATTTCTGAGACTGTTTCTTCCTTTGCAAAAAAGGGGTAGGTGGAGGTGGATACTAAAGTTGCAAACTAGTAACCTAGAGGCCATATTTTGTATTTGTATGATTTAATTTGAATTTCTTGTCAGCATTTGAAAATATGGAAAATTTACACAAAAAGATCTGGATTCTCAGCTTCTCTTGAACTGCCAATTGAACAGGCTATTGGGCTGGCATTCCTGTTCTCTGACACCCTGTGGGGCCATGCTGTGGCTCTGTGACCTGCCTCTTCCACCACTGAGGGTAATGATAAACTCGATGTGGTATATTACATGCAAAAGAGCTTTTACAGCCTAAGTATCTGCAATGATCTGGGCTGCTTTTGTTAATAGGTAATCCCTACTAAAACCCCATGAGATGAACAGTGGAAATATTTATTGTCTCCTTTTAAATAGATGAAAAAGAAACAAGGCAGAAAATAATTGCTCTATTCCCCACCCCCACGTTTCTTATGCTCTGAACAGTCTGGGCTCAAATCCCAATGTTAGTCTCTCTGCTCTTACTATCCCAACTGTCAGTGGGCACCGGTAGCCTCCTGCCCTTTTGCTTTCTGCCTCCTTTCCTAGCTTGTATTCTATTCTTGTGAGGCCTTGCTCCAGGGCCAGGGCTTGGTGGTCTCTGATGTGGGGAATCTCCTATTCCGTGAGCATTCGTGCATGAAAAGGTGACCACAAGGATTGTGGCCATTATAGGAAGCCATCTGAAGAACCCTGGGCCCAGGAGTCATGAGGCTCAAGCCCATGAGCTGAGCTTGGACACAGATTCACTGTGTGGCTCTGTGTAAGTGAGTTGCCTTACTGGCTCTCAGATTCTTCTTTTGTAGAATGAGAACCTCAGCAGTTGTGTCACTCTGAGATCCTTTGCCTCTGAGCCCCACACTGGAGGCAGACAATGGGCCAAATGGCTCCAAGGGAGAAGGAATATGTCTGTGTCCGGGCTCAGGATGCCTTGTCTCTGACTCTGACGCAGGGCCTCCATGGAGCCGGTTGCTAGGTCTTCGGCCCCAGCCCACTCAACTGTCTGGATGTGGGCTGCTGCAGAGTTGGTCTCGTTCAGGTCTCAGGTGCCGAAGCACTTTAGAAGTCACAGTCAATATTTGTAGGAGCGAGTGTCTCAGCAGCAGTCTTAGTAGGGGAGCACCGATCTGGCGTCCTCTAAGCAAAAAGCGGAGCCAAAGGAGGAGCCCTGGCTAACTTCTCTTGAAGCTATTTATAGAAGTAATCCTGTGGCCACCTGTGCCACCAGTGTGGAGACTGCTAACCAATGAGTGATACATGTACTTTTGTGCTCTTGTACATTTCACTAACGACAACCAATGATGTTAAATCCCTTCCTCAATCCCTTATTGCCAAGGTATTTCTCACAGGTGCCTCCTACAGTGTGTCTCCAGCAATTCTGGATTCCCTTGGTCTCTTGTAGCTCTAGGACTTTTGGAAATACAGGATAGCATAGCTTGCTTCCTCTTCTAGGAAAGACTCAAGGCAGGCTTGTTCCTGAATGGGAATGGTGGGGTGAAGGTGGGGAGGGTGCAAGCCTGGGACTGGTACTGACTGTCCTGGAACTCTTGTGCTCTGCAGGTAGAACATGTCCTGATGGAAGGTGCAAAGGCTGCGGGAGCAGTTATTTCAGCTGTAGTGGACAGCATAAAGCCCAAACCAGTAACTGCCTGAAGAGCCCCTACACAGCAAAGAGAACGTGCCTCCTTCCCTCCCCTTGCTTTCTTCTGTCAAATGATCCTGATTAAGAAAACTTAGCTTCTGGAAGAATCTAGATGTATCCAATTACCCCTCTGGAAATACATCCCCTATATGGGATCACAGACTCAAGGACTCTGAGGATGGGAAGAACTCATATCTATTGTGTGTCTGTTATGTCCCAGGCACTGTGCTAGGCATTTCATATACTTATCTGATTTTGTTCTCTTTGTAGGAAGGAGCCTTGCTTGTTTCTTACGCTGACTTTGGTCTGTGATACTCAAATGCCATCAGAAACACCCCAGAAAACTCTGCTTGAACATTTCCAGATAATGAAGAACTGTTCCCAGAGTTCTTTTCATTGAACTCAAATGTCTCTAGTTTCTTTCCATTTAACTTAATTCTGCCTTTTTGGACCTGTGGTGTAGTTTGAGGGTTGGGTGGGGGGTGGGGAGAGGACTTTAAGAAAAGCTGTGAGTCAGTTAGTATTCAGGGGCCTACTGTCCCTTAATCCAGGAACACATTTCCTAAGAAATGTTTTCTTTTAAGAATTATACATCAGATTTATTATTTCAAGTATCATTGATACTATCCATCTTGCTTTTCTACATTGTAATTACCAAAATATTTAAAGTTTCTATTCTCAATGATTTCAGATGAATCTTTAAAATAATCAACTGACCTTTTCCATGTGAATGAGAGAGAGCAAGGAGTAGTTTTTTAAATTTTTTTTTTTTTTTTTGAGACAGAATCTCAGGCTGTTGCCCTGGGTAGAGTGCCATGGCATCCCAGCTCACAGCAACCACAAAGTCTTGGGCTCAAGCAATTCTCTTGCTTCAGCCTCGCAAGTAGCTGAGACTACAGGTGCCTGCCACAATGCCCAGCTGTTTTTTTGTTGCAGTTGTCATTGTCGTTTTAGCTGGCCCAGGCTGGGTTCGAACCGGAGAGCCTTGGTGTATGTGGCTGGCGCCCTACTCACTGAGCTGAGCTATGGGTGCTGCCCATTTTTTTTTTTTTTTTTGTAGACTCTCGCCCCAGGCTAGAGTGCCATGAAATGAGCCTAGCTCACAGCAATTTCAAATTCCTGGGTTCAAGTCATCCTTCTGCCTCAGCCTCCTGAGTAGCTGGGACTATAAGTACCCGCCATGATGCCTGACTAATTTTTTCTAATTTTAGTAGAGATAGTGTCTCACTGTTGCTTAGGTTGGTCTCAAACTCCTGAGCTCAAGGGATCCTCCTGCCTCAGCTTCTCAAAGCGTTGGGATTATAGGCATGAACCACCATGCCTGGTTAAGGAGTGGTTTTTATGTTGTGAAGAATGTTGACATGGCAACAGATCTGTAATTATGGCTGGGAATTATAGTGCCTGTTGAGAGCTGAGGCCACTAAAGAAAGCAAAGGAGGGTTCGCTTATGACTCTGGAGATACCTAGAAAACAGGAAAAATGTGGAAGAGGATAAGATGGAGCTCCCCAAGTGTTTAAGATCTGTTTCCCATGAGCTTTTCTCTTGGAGAAAATAGACTCTCAATGAAACTGTCCAACTTTTTGAGCTGGCCATTTAAACTTGACTGTCTCTTCCTGTTTCCTAGATGCTGGAGGCTGGGTGCCTGGCTTTTTCTCCCTTTCCCCTCATTTCTGTGAGTCATGACTAGGATGAAACCTCTAGTTCCTCTTCCCAAAACACTGTTGTCCTCCCAATCCCTGAAAACCAGTTGAGTTCCCAGAACCTCTCCCTTCAATCTCTACCCATCATATGCTCTAGATTGAGACTTCCTTTGAAACAGAACCTAAGAACTAGGGATTTATATTTTATTTTAGTTTTTTTTGAGACTGGAGTCTCAAGCTGTCCCCCTGGGTAGAGTGCTGTGGCATCACAGCTCACAGCAACCTCCAACTCCTGGGCTCAAGTGAGTGTCCTGCCTCAGCCTCCCAAGTAGCTGGGACCACAGGTGCCCACCACAATGCCTGGCTATTTTTTGGTTGCAGCCATCATTGTTGTTTGGCGGGCCCGGGCTGGATTTGAACCCACCACCTTAGGTGTATGTGGCTGGCACCTTAGCCACTTGAGCCACAGACGCTGAGCTGGGATTTATATTTTATGAAAGTATATTCCTTTTAGCTTTTAAACTAACTCAGCCATGTTTCAGTGAACACTTTAATCTGAAGATGACTTTGAACTCATGGACCATATTAATCTTTAGTCAAATACAGTGGATGTTGTTTGACTAACAATTATCCATATGAAAGAGTATTTAGTACCTTCTAAACGAGGGGTCCTCAAACTTTTTAAACAGGGGGCCAGTTCACTGTCCCTTAGACCATTGGAGGGCCGGACTGTGGGCCCTGGGATGAGTCGGCTGCTAAGCAGGACAGGCAGCAGCGGCAAAAACACCCGGCGGGCCACGTGTGGTCTGCAGGCCATAGTTTGAGGATGCCTTTTCTAAACATAGGACTTATCCATCTCTTGCATATATTTGGGACAGAAAGACACTTTTCTGTCTTCTTTCCTATTTCGGTAGAGCAGACGCTCTCCAGAGCACATCAGGACTCATGTTTACTCATCTAAAAAACATTTTTGAGTGTCTCCCAAGTGCCAAGTCCTACCTGCCCCACCCTTGCCTGAGCCTATGAGTGGTGGTCACGGTTCACTATGAAAAGTTCTGAGTCAGTTGGGAGGACTTAAAGCACAATGAACCGTGGGGCAAAGTTTGCTTGTTGGATGTTGATCCCTTCCACTTCCAAGCCGTCTGTCAGGATGAGAGCTCTGGAATGCACACCCTATACTTTGAAAATGAGGAGAGGAGGATTTCTTAAAGTGGCTTTTCTTTTTTTAAACCTGTGGCAATTTTTGGATTTTAAGGTAGAAATTGAAATCTCTACTTTGAGTGGGGCCACTTGGATGATATAAGGCCCATGCCCACTGTTAACGGGGGAGGGAGGAGAAATCATAAGGGAATGCAGATGTTTCTGAGAATGGTTGAGCACTGGTCTCTGGTTTCCCTTATAGGGGGTGGGTGAGTGAGGCAGTGGTGGAATTTGGTCACTTGCCATGTCACGTGGACAGAGAACTTCAAAGTGCCGTGTTCCTACATGGGAGGAGACCTGGTGCCTGGTGCCAGGGATGCAGGAGCCAGCAGGTCCTGCATGCAGTCCAGGTGTTTTGCTCACTAATAGAATGGCCAACTTTATGAAACAAACATCTCCACAGAGATCATCATATGGCTATCAAGGGATCTGGTTTTGTTGGCTAGGAGTGGGAAATGTGTCAGGCAGGGACACCAAATGAAAAGAGGGTAATAGACCCCATCATGGGGGCAGGAGGCCAGAGGTGCAGGAGAAAGGGCTAGAGGGGAGTCTTCTGCAACTCCAGGAGTAGAGATAAGTTGTCCTCCAGTTCCCAGTTTTAGTCTTTGTCTTATAATCACCTTTTGTTATCAGCAAGCTTAGTTATCATCTGTGCTTGGGGAGGAGGAGTCTGTGTCTGTGGTTTGTTGTACCCAGATGTGTTGCTGCTGTGGAGAGAGGAGGCGAAGGGCCCCCATTGGTGGTCCAGAGGAAGCAAGCAGACCAGGGAGGTTCCATGTTGATTTAAAATGCAAGCATTGTTTGTTCTCTGGAATACTCTGCCACAAACTGGATTTCCTGTAAGAGGAGGGGAGGTTGGTCAAAAAAGTAAGATTTTAAAGAGGACGATGATTCCTGAATCTGTAGGACTTGGGTGCTTGTGCCACACATAGACAAGCACAGCACCAGGAGAGCAGGAGCTGGATACACAGCGTTCTGGTGATCATAGACCCTTTTGATCCCCACGCTTGTTGAGACATTTTTTATCACCTTAGCAGAACAATTAATGGTTATATAAACTGTAAGAAGACCATTTGAGCCAAAAAAAGTTCTTTTCTTTCGAAGTTAGTTTTTTTCCCACTGTTTTTGAAGCCAATTTTCAGCTGGAAAGAATCTTAAATGGGAAGCCAACTATTAAATATTTATGAACCTCATGCTGCTGCTTGGTACAAAACAAATTTTTTTTTTGCTAGATTGAGATGGTGTTTATTTTGTTTTAAAAGTATTTGTGGTGACTCAGATTATTTAGTTTGCTAGGTGAAATATACAAAGATTAATGTTTATTTTAAAAAAGATTGCTTAAAGTTCACCTTCAAAGTTAAAGCGTATCTGAGTTTATAATATTGTGGAGGGAGATGTTTTATTAAATGATTGGTTTTTGGTACTTCCAGTTGTGCTTCAAAAAAGAGCTTTTAAAAAAAATCAGTGGAAGCCACATGTTTCTTGTATTTATGTGTTGATGAAAGGTTGCTACCCCCACCTTTGCCTGAACCTGTGAGCAGTGGTCAAGTTGCCTGTGAGTTCTGAGTTTAAAACACAAGGAACCCATGACCTTTGCTGATTTTCCAGAGCAGTGGCTTTCACAGTTTCCAGCAGAGCCATCTTCTCTTTAGACATAATATCACTGAGCTGCCCCTGATAGAAAAGGATAATAAAATGGAGCAGCTGTGGCCAAAACAGGCCCCATAGCTTCATGCAGAAAGCCAGAGTCATCTGCTAGCCTGGAAGCCCTTGCTGACGTGCTCTGCCCACGTTAATGGGACTAAGATAATAATGACAGCAGTAGTGACATTCACTGAGTGTTCACTCTGTTCTGGGAACTGTTTCGTGCACTTTAGAAACATCTCTTTGAGGACCTACTTCATTTAACCCATCACCACATGTTCATTATTTCCATGACAGACTTTGTCGCCCCCCTAAAGAGATCGCCCAACTGAACCTGCTTTGTCCAATGGTTTACCTGAGTAAACATTTACAGCAGTAATGTCTCCAATCAGCAAAAGAAGAAAATTAAAACAAAGAGTTGATTTACAACAAAATGAGAGATAAATAGGGAAGAGGGTTGTTAAGGCCCAAAGATGCATCACGATAGTGGCAATTTGGGCACAGGCAAAGGACTCACCAGCAGGGGCAGAGCTAATTGGATCTAATCCCACTGTCAGGCCTTGGTTGTTAGGTGAGTTGTGGTATATATTAGTGAGTAGGATAAACTTTCAAAACTGGTCTTTGGCATTTCTGGGATGGGAGGTCTCTGAAGGGTACAGACATTGAGTTGTGAGTACCTACATTCAGCACCTGCTCAGAAGAGCTAAGCAACAAGTTGCGTCCTCTTTATGTGATGGGGTGAGAACTCAGTCCAGGGAGGAACTTGGGAGCATGGAACATCAGAACCTCTTCAGTTTTAATCAGTCTTTCCAATTGATATATCACAGAGACCCACAGACTGTGGCTATGGCAGAGCTTGCCTGGATGGTGAAATCTATCAGGAGGGCAGCTTTGGTGTTTTAGGGAGCCCAGTCTGGCACAACTATAGCAGGAGCAGGCTTTACTACTATCGCAACTCAAGGGGGATATGGCAAGAACTTTCTTTAAATCTTGCTCAAATTAGATGCTAAGAGTTCTTTTATTCCATATCTCTATACCCTGTGGGTGGGTACACAGGGCAGCCCTGAACAGCTCCTCCAAAGGCCTGGGACTTCACAGCACAATAGAAAATCAGTGCTCTAACAACAGCTTATAGGTTATTGTCGAAATGACCTTTTATGGAGGTCATGCTCAGGACTACAAGGCTGGGCTCAGGAAGGGAGCAGGGAAAGGCTCATTGAAGTTTGTGCATCAAGAATATACCCAGACTCCAAACACAAGCAGCCTGACAGATGTATGGTGTTAAGAAAAGTGAAGAAAGAAAAGGAATATATGGCATTGTCAATCTGTCAGTCTTCAAATATGAGGAAAACAACCTGTTAGAGACTTCATTAGTCTCAGCTCTCTAGGCATTCCCAGAGTCACAAGCAGACTGTGTTAGGACTCAGAAAACTCAAGAAAAATAGCTTAAGAAAAGCAAGGAACTTCCTGGTTTAAGTGATTGTCAAATCCTGGAGCAGAAATACATATAGTTGGATTTAGGCCTTCCTGATATTGGCTTCAGAATAATGTGGTGGGTGGGTTTTCTCCAGAACCGTGTGATTATTGTGAACAAAGAAGTGAAGGTGTTGGGGAGATGGAAACCGCTCATGACCACAGTACACAGTTCTTCGCTTGCTTTCTTTCAACAGGACCTGGAGTATCCTCTGATGCACAAACTGGTCCTCCTGTCCAGATTCATGGCTGGGATTTCTTAGAGAAGCTTCATTGTCATGAGACACATGGGTGGTACTTATTAGTGGGAAATACATATTTTGGGGTTTGCAGTTTCTGTGTTTTCACTTCAATCCAGCATTATAGAGAATTTACCTCTGTGGATCAGGCTCCCTAGGAAACACTCTGAGGCTGAGGTTTGTGGGCATGAAGTTTACTAGGGGACATGGAGGAACAGGACTGGGCAGAGGGAGAAGCTGAATTATGTAGTCAGAGCAAAAGCCTCTAGAGCAGTGATTCTCAACCTGTGGGTTGCAACCCCTTTGGGGTTGAACGACCCTTTCACAGGGGTCTCCTAAGACCATCCTGCATATCAGATATTTACATTATGATTCGTAACAGTAGCAAAATTATAGTAATGAAGTAGCAACAAAAATAATTTCATGGTTGGGGGTCACCACAACATGAGGAAATGTATTAAAGGGTTGTGGCATCAGGAAGGTTGAGAACCACTGCTCTAGAGAGCCCTGGAGTTGAGATGGATTTATAGAGGTGTCCTGCATGGAGGTAAGAGGGCCAGTCTTTTATACTCCTCCATTTACTAGTCTGTGGATGCAGGCTGCCAATGACGAGGCTCCAGTGAGCCTCCTGGAGAAATTCTCGAGAGCTTTCCTCCATCAACACTTTTGGTAGCTGAAAGAACTCTTCCTTCAGTCCTGGTGAGCAGGAAGCTCACCACATTTGTAGAGAGCTTACAACAGTATCCACTACACCCTACTGTTTTCTGAGCACTGTGTTAATTTCTAGGGATTTAATGATAGGAAAAAAGACTCTGAGAAATTAGGCTCTAGAGCAGCGGTTCTCAACCTGTGGGTCACAACCCCATTTTAACAATTGAAAATACACTGTGGCATTAGGAAGTTTGAGAACCACTGCAGAGGAGACACACACAGAAGAGAAAACCACAGTATTGGCTGTCCTTCGCTTATATTAGTCCAGTCCCATAGGCAAATGAAAAAGTCTCCTTTTGGGGGGTTTTGGATTTTACTCACCAATGTAAATGTAGTAGACAGGATTAAAAAATGACAACTAGAATGTGTGAAAATATAACTTAGAAAAATATAACGTCACCTCTATTTAGATTCCCAATCCTGTCTGATGGCAGATGGCATCGGTAGACTCAGTCATTTCAGATTTAAATTTAGCTATTTTTTTTTTTTCTGAGACAGAGTCTCACTATGTTGCAAAATGGATGGGCTGCCAACAAGGGTACAACTAATATAGAAAATCAAAAGAAATCAAGGAAGATAACCAATAATATGAGGGTAGCTTTCCCAATTAGAAATTATAATTCCTTTTTAAAATTAAAAAACATTTTTAATTATATTTATCATTTTTTTGTGTTATGAACAACATTCCAATTCCATTCCTTTAGTTTGAACCCAGCTTGGGCCTGCTAAACAACAATGATAACTACAACAAAAAAAAGTCGGGCATTGTGGCAGGTGCCTGTAGTCCCAGCTACTTGGGAGGCTGAGGCAAGAGAATTGCTTAAGCCAAAGAGTTTGAGGTTGCTGTGAGCAGTGATGCAACAGCATTCTACCAAGGGTGACGTTGTAATTTGATTCGCAGTTCTTTGATTATTAGTAATATTGAGCATTTTTCACATACTTAGCCAATTGTATGCCTTCTTTTGAGAAATGTCTATTCAGACCCTTTTAAAATTGTATTACTTGATTTTTTGTTGTTGAGTTGTTTGTGCTTCTTATATATTCTAGTTATTAATCCCTTGTTAGATGGATTGTTTGCAAATATTTTCTACTATTGTGTGTATGTTGTTTCTTTACTTTGATGATTATTTCCTCTGCAGTGTAGAAGCATTTTAGCTTAATATAAGCCTATTTGTCTACTTTTGCTATGGTTTGCCTGTGCTTTTGAGTCTTACTCCAAATATTTTTGCCCAGACCAGTGTCCTGGAGTATTTCCTGATGTCTTCTAGTAGTTTCATAGTTTCAAGGTTACATTTAAGTTTTTAATCCACTTTGACTTGATTTTTGTATATGGTGAGATATAGGATCTAGTTTCATTCTTCTGCATATGGTATCCAGTTTTCCTAGAACCATTTATTGAAGAGACTGCTTTTCCCCCCATTTTACATTCTTTTTGTCCTCTTTTTAAAAACCGAATTAGTCTCTCTGTATTCTCCTGGTAATTTCTTCCACTGTTACTACTTCCATTGTAGGTGATGAGATGTGTTAAGGCTCCACTTCAAGTATTGGCACTGCTATGAGCATGGTCTCTCCCTTTGCTGTAACTCAGAATGAAAACTTTTGATTTTATATTCCAGTCTCAGAAGTGGTTTCCACTGTAGAATTTACCTGATGACAGTCTTATGCTTTCTAGTAGTGGCATAACCAGTCTCTAGCTTCTCTAGGAACACTACAGGATGGGTTTAGTTTAAACTTGTATTAAACTAAAAGCCAAGGAGAGGGAGGCAAGATGGCTGACTGAAGCCAGTTTTTGGCAGAGGTTCCCATGCAGAGGGAGAAATAATGGCCAGAAAAAACCCAATAAAGTGGAAGATTGGGAGCTGAGAGAGAGGATCCAAAGGTTCGCATCACCTCTGCTGTGACAAGTGGGGACTCCAAGGAAACAAATTTCAGGTACAAAACCCATCCCAAAGAGGATGGGAATCCTTCCCCTCACCTCTCCCAGGAGAGCAGCTTGAAGCGAGCAGAGAACAGAAAACCTTTTGTTTCACTAAAGGGGAGAGAATAACTGAGGGAAGGGATTCCCCTCACAGAGGGATACTGCTGCAAGCCCAGGCAGTCTCTTGCCTGGGCCAAAAGTTGACCTAATATTCCCCCTCCTGGCGGTCTGGAAAACTACCCCCTTCAAAATCTGGAGTGTTTGGCAGATTTTTGCCAGGGTGGGGCACCTCATGAGCTGTGGGACAGTTGTGCTGAAACTATAACTTTAATAGAGGTGAAGAGTCACAAGGGGAGGGAGAGACTTGCCGATGTTGGAAAGAACATAGCTCGGGTCCTGCGCTACTGACCGCCTGGGGATGGGGCCCACCGGCTCCACAGTTCAGTAGCCTGTGGTGAGCAGCTCAGCTCCCTGCCAGGCTCTTGCAACCAGCGGCTGCGCTGGTGACTCCTGCCTGGCTCCTGAGACCTGTGGCCCATGGCTGGCACCTCCCACCTGGCTCCTGTGACCTGGACAGCTCATGGCATGTGACTCTGCTCTCCAGCTCCCCATATGGCTCCTGTGACCCCTGAGGCCCCCTTAGGCTGTCAACTCCACCCTCTGGCTTTCCACCCTGGCCCAGACTGAGGCTCAGTGGCTCCACCCTCTGGTTCCCCACTGGGCTCCTGTGACCCTTGCAGCCAGTGGCAATGCCCTCCAGCTCTCTGTCAGTTCCTGTGACTTGCACACAGCAGTACCCCAGACCTGAGGCACTGCCCCCAACAGTAGCAACGCCACACCTGACAGTGTTGGAAGTTCCACAGTTCCTCCCGCTGGGGTCCAATTGAGCTTCCAGTGGACCCCCACTGCATAGATGCTGAAGACCTTTTGAACTCTCCCACCAGGACTCTTGACCTGAGCTGATCACCCAGGGACCCACCAAGGTTGTAACCTGGTTGTGGTGTTGTGGGAGTGTGGGATTCTCTCCTTCCAGTTGTTGCCTGTGAGGGAGTGGGGTGGCTTAGTTGCTTATATATCTCCACAGCTGAGATTTCAGCCCAAAGCCACTGATTCACTAGGATTGAGCAGAGACAAGCTGAATACTGGTTAGCACCATCTAGCCCCATCATACCAAGCAGGTGCCCAGAGTTTCAGCTGAATGGGACCTTTGTAAAGCTCTAAGGGAAAAGCTACAATCACCAGTCCCGTCCCAGTTCTTCTGTAAAGGGCTGGTTAATTACAACTCCAGGAGCCCTCTATTCAATTTCACCTTGCCAGCTTCTCTAGCCAAATGGTGAAAAATAATCATGGGGCAGAATCAGTGGAGAAACTCTGGCACCATGAATAATCAGAGTAGATCAACTCCCTCACATAATGACAAGGAGACACAACAGAAGATCCCATTCATAAACAAATGGCTGAGATGTCAGAAATCGAATTCAGAATTTGGATTGCAAATAAGATTAACAGAATGGAGGTAAAGATGTGTAATGGGCAAGTTACCATGTTGTTCCCCAGGACCCCCCAGGGGATTCCAAGAAAAGCTTCAGAATTAGCAAGCACAGAAAGTCCTAAGTTCACCAAAACCCCAAGTTCCTAGTGAACGAACAATGGTGGAAACTTACTCAAGCTATGTAACCTTGCCCAGACCTAACCGCAATGTTTTGCTTCTGTACTTGCTTGCTTGCTCAGCTGTATGAAAAAAGGTATAAAAGACAACCTTCCCCCTACGTTGGGGCCACCTGCCCCTCAGAGCAGTGGTCCCCTAAGCAGGTGTAATAAAATCACCAACTGATTATACCTAAGTGGGGTCCGAGTCTATCTTTCCAGGTTGCGACAGACATAAAGATGGAATTAGACATTCAAGGAGCAAATCAAAACTTGTCTCAAGAATTCAATGAATTCTTTTTTTTTTGAGACGGAGCCTCCAGCTATCCCCCTGGGTAGAGTGCCATGGCATCACAGCTCATAGCAACCTCCAACTCCTGGGCTCAAGTGAGTCTCCTGACTCAGTCTCCCAAGTAGCTGGGACCACAGGCGCCCACCACAATGCCCGGCCACCTTTTGGTTGCAGCTATCATTGTTGTTTGGTGGGCCTGGGCTGGGGATTCGAACCCGCCACCTTAGGTGTATGTGGCTGGCACCTTAGCCGCTTGAGCCACAGGCACTGAGCTGAATTCAATGAATTAAAAGACAAAATTACCAAAGATTTTGTCACATTGAAGCAAGAACTTGCAGCCTTTAAAGATCTGAGAAATACAGTAGAATCCCTCAGTAACAGAATGGAGCAGGCAGAAGAAAGGATTTCTGACATTGAAGACAAAGCTTTTGAATGCTCCCAAATGCTCAAAGAGGAAGAATAGTGGAGAGCAAAAATGGATCATTCCCCGAGAGAATTGTGGGACCATTCCAGAAGAGCAAATATTCGCCTCATAGGAATCCCTGAAGGAGAAGAGGATGGTCCAAAAGGCACAGATACTCTACTTCAAGAGATAATTGAGGAGAACTTTTTTTTTTTTTAAAGACAGAATCTCACTTTGTCGCCCTGGGTAGAGTGTTGTGGCATCACAGCTTACAGCAACCTCTAACTCTTGGGCTAAGGGATCCTTTTGCCTCAACCTCCTGAGTAGCTGGGATTATAGGTGCCTGCCACAACACCCAGCTATTTTTTTGTTGCAGTTGTCATTGTTGTTTAGCAGGCTGGGGCTGGTTTGAACCCACCTGCCTTGGTGTATGTGGCTGCTGCCCTACCCCTTTACTTTTTTTTTTTTTTATTGTTGGGGAAATCACCTGATGTACCCTCATGATTTTTTTGCCCTTTACTTTTTTTTGCCTTTTTATTGTTTAATGTTGATATTTGCCTAGGGTACTCATTTTATGGCTTTTATTGAATAAAAGAACCCTTGAGTAATCTGTTCAGAGCAGCACTTCCTAGCAGCTCTTTTCACTAATGACAGTGTGTGCCTCTCCAGGCCCTCATCAGTTATTCCATTTGAAATAACTGAGTCTGAGTCTTTTCTTGTGCTGTCACCCTGAGTGGGGCCCTCCTGGCCCTATACCACAGCATACCAGTTGAAAATCGCTGATCTAGAGTGTAGTTTAGTGTCAGTATTTATTTGTTGATTTGCTGTCTGGATGACCTATTATTGGAAGTGGGTATTGAAGTCCTCTACTATTACTGTATTACAGCCTATCTCTTCCTTTAGTTTTATTAATATTTGCTTTATATATTTGGGTGCTGTGTTGTTAGGTTCGTATATATTATAATTTTTATATTCTCTTATGGAATTGATTCCTTTATTATTATACAATAACTTTTTTGTTTCTTTTTGTTGTTTTGACTTTTATTTTATCTGATGTAAATGTAATTACTCCTGCTCTCTTTTGATTTCTATTTGCATGGAGTATCTTTGTCCATCCCTATGCTTTCAGTATATTTATGTGATGAAGTGGTTTTATTGTGGGTTAAATATAGTTAGGTCTTCTTATTGTTAATCTATGCAGCCGTTCTATGTCCTTTAATTGAGAATTCAGTTCATTTACATTTGATTTTATTTTTGATAGACAAATACAAATGATTTCCAAAAAACTTATTTTCTGGTTGTTTGTAGCTTCTACAAACAACATTTGTATAAGCTACAAGACATTTTCAAGTGGTTTTATTGTAGGTTAAATATAGGTAGGTCTTGTACATTTTCTATCTTCTTTTTTTTTGAGACAGAGCCTCAAGCTGTCCCCCTGGGTAGAGTGCTGTGGCATCACAGCTCACAGCAACCTCCAACACCTGGGCTCAAGTGAGTCTCTTGCCTCAGCCTCCCACCACAACACCCAGCTATTTTTTGGTTGCAGCTGTCATTGTCATTTGGTGGGCCTAGGCTGGATTCGAACCCACCACCTTAGGTGTACATGGCTGGCACCTTAGGCACTTGAGCCACAGGTGCCGAGCCATTTTCTAGCTTCATGAGGTGTAAAGTTATGTTGTTTATTTGAGATCTTCTTTTTAAATGCAGGCATTTATCACTATAAACATCACATTTAATCTTGATTTCAGGGCATCCAGTATTTTTTTATGTTGTTTTCATTTGTCTTGAGTATTTATTTATTTCAGGATATCATAGAGGTACAAATGTTTTGACTACATGAATTGCTTTTGTATGGTTTGAATCAAAATTATAAGTGGGATCATCACCCAGATAGTGTGCATTTCCCTCAGTAGGTGTGATTTTTACCTAGCCTCTCCTCTCTACTCCTACCTGCTCTATTTACCTTGGGTTTTACTACCATGTGTGCCAATTTAATAGTGAGAACATGGTGGTGTTTTCCATTCTTGTGGTATTTTGCTTAGGAGAATGGTCTCCAGTACTATCCAGGTTGTTACAAAAGGTATTAGTTCAATTTTTTTTATGGCTGAGTAGTATCCCATAGTATACATATGCCACATTTTATTAATTCATTCATGTACTGATGGACATTTGGGTTGTTTCTACATCTTTGTAATTGTGAATCATACTGCTATAAGTGTTTGAGTGCAGATGCCTGTTTTAGAAATGTCGTTTTTTCCTTTGAGTAAATACCTAGTAATGGGATGCCTGGATTGAGTGGTAGGCCTGCTTTTAGTTCTTTGAGGAATCTCTATGCTACTCTCCATAGAGAAAGTACTAGTTTTGTACTAGTTTTCAGTTCCACCAATAGTGCGTGAATATTTCTATCTTTCTGCATCCACACCAGAATTTTTTTGGGACTTGTTGATAAAAGCCACAGAAACTTATGAAAAGGAAAGGAAAAATCACTTAAAGGTGCCCTATGAAGAGTTGACAACTTTTATTATCTGGTGACTACAGAATTTCTCTAGATTTATTCTTTAACGTTTTAGAATTTTGTACACCATAAATTTTAAATAAGTATTTAGTCAAACCTACCTGTTTTAAAATTTATAGCATTGGCTTTTGCTTCCAAGATGATTTTCTTAATGCTTACATTTGTGATTTATTGTCAAATACTCCAACTTCTCCTTACAGTATCAAATGTGCAAAGAAATATATTTTCATAACAAGTTTGTTACTTTATATTGTTAAGCAGTTTTCTTGTCAAACTCTTCCATTCACTAGAAGAAGAGATTATAATGTATCTTTCAGAAAGTATGCTTACATTTGTGTTTTATAACCAGATTAATGTATCTGTGTAGGTAGGTACCAGATAAAACAGGTTTTCATGACTTCATAACACATGTGTTAGTTCATATGTTAGGCTATTTCCTGGTCAAACTCCTCCATTTAATAAAAGACAACAGATTATGAGGAATATTTTTTCATTTAATGTTAATTTGAGGATACAAAGAATTAGGTTATAATATTTGCATTTGCTAGGTATAGTTCCTGATGTAGTTGTGTCCCGTCCCAAGGAGGTGTGCCATATACCTCCATTGTGTCATTAAGTGGGAGCACATTAATTCCCCTCTTCCCTACCCTCCTTTTGTTCCTCTTCCCTGGATCTTGAATTGAGTTGAGTTTTTCTCTTGTGTGGTCATGTATTAGATCATCTACTGGCTATATATTATTATTGAATAATTGGATACTTGCTCTTCTATTCCTGTGATACTTAAAGAAGAATGTGTTTCAATTCCACCCAGGTTAATACAAACATGTAAGATTGTTAGGTTGTTTCTACATCTTGGTGATTATAAATTCAACTGTGATAAACAATCTCATGTAAATGTCCATATGATAAAACAATATTTTTTTCTTTTAGGTAGATGCCTCATAATGGGATTGTGGGATCAAATGGAAGGTCTATTTTGAGTTCTTTGAGGATTCTGTATACTTCTTTTCAAAGAGATTGTATTAGTTTGCAGTCCCACCAGCAGTGTAGAAGTGTTCCCTTCTCTCCATATCCACTCCAGCATCTGCAGCTTTGGGATTTTGTATGTGAGCTATTCTCACTGGGGTTAGGTGGTATCTTGGGGTGGTTTTGATTTGCATTTCTCTGATGATTAGGGATGACAAGCATTGTTTTCATATGTTTATTAGCCATCATGAGTCATCTTTTGAAAAGTGTGTTTATATTTGTGTTTCAAAGTCTCCCTATAGGTACTAACACACTAAAACACATATTTTCCTAACAATTAGGCTAGTTCATATTGTTAAGCAGTTTCCTCATCAAATTCTTCCATTCACTAAAAGAAAACAGATTGTCATGCATCTTTTTTTTTTTTTTTTGGAGACAGAGTCTCACTATGTCACCCTCGGTTGAATGCCGTAGCATCACAGCTCACATCAGCCTCAAACTCTTGGGCTTCAGTGATTCTCTTGCCTAAGCAGCTGGGACTAAAGGCACCTGCCACAATGCCCAGATATTTTTTGTTGTAGTTGTCACTGTTGTTTGGCAGGCCTGGGCCGGGTTCAAGCCTGCCAGCTCTGGTGTATGTGGCTGTTGCCCTAACCACTGAACTATAGGTGCCGAGCCTGCATCTTTTTTTTTTAAAATGACATATTTAGGAAGTATAAGTATTTTTGTTACATGTATAAATTGTATAATGTTGAAGTCAGGGGTTTTAGGGTGCCCATTACATGTGTAAATGTGTACATTGTACACAATAAGTAATTTTTAAAATTAAATCATTTGTACATAGATCATAAATAGATTTGTGCCGTTAAGGGATTCAATGTGTTGATTATTTGTACAAATTGGATTGCTTACATCCTACTAATCAAATAGCCTTCACCTTATTTACCCGATTACAGGATTAAGACATTTGTGTTCTACACCTGATAGATCCAACTTGTACTTGCAATATGCTCCATAAGGTGTGGTCCCCCTACTAACCCTCCCTCTATCGACCCACCACCCTCCCTACTTCCCTCCTTCATCCTGGGCTATAGTTGTGTTTCATTTTTCATATGCAAGTGTGAGTGATTGTAAATTGTTTTCACAATAGTACTGAGTACATTGGATATTTTTTTCCATTAATGAGATACTTTACTAAGAAGAATATTTTCCAGCTCTATCCATGTAAACATAAAAGAGGTAAAGTCTTCATTTTTTTAAATGTTGCATAGTATTCCATGGTGTACATATACTACAATTTATTAATCCATTCATGGGTCAGTGGGCACTTGGGCTTCTTCCATGACTTGGCAATTATGAATTGAACTGCAATGAGCAATCTGATACAAATATCTTGATTGCCAAATGATTTTTGGTCCTTTGGATATACACCTAGAAGAGGAATTGCAGGATTAAATGGCAGGTCTACATTTAGATCACTAAGTGTTCTCCAAACTTCCTTCCAAAAGGGACGTACTAGCTTGCATTCCCACCAGCAGTGCAGAAGTGTTCCCTTTTCTCCACAACCATGCCAACATCTGAAGTTTTGGGATTTTGTGATGTGGGCTACTTTTACTGGAGTTAGATGGTATCTCAGGGTAGTTTTGGTTTGCATTTCTCTGATAATTAATGATGATGAGCGTTTTTTTATGTGTCTGTAGACCATGAGCTTTCTGTTCATATCTCTTGCCCACAGTGAAATGGGATCACTTTTTTTTTTTTTGTAATAAGTTTGACTTCTCTGTGGAATCTGGTTATTAGACCTTTGTCAGAATTATAACTTGCAAAAATCCTTTCTCATTCTGAGGGCTATTTGCTTTACTTAGTGTGTTCTTGGCAGTTCAGAAGCTTTTTAGTTTGATCAGATCCCAGTAATGTATTTTTGATGTTGCTTCAATTGCCTGGGGTGTCCTCCTCATAAACTATTCTCCCATGCCAATTTTTTCAAGCATTTCCCCTGCGCTCTCTCTAAGAATTTTTATTGTTTTCAAGTTTAAGTACTTTAACCAGTGAGAGTCAATTTTTATTAGAGGAGAAAGGTGTGGGTCCAGTTTCATTTTTCTACAGGTTGCCAGCCAATTCACCCAGCACCATTTGTTGAATAGGGAATCTTTCCCCCAATTATATTTTTAATAGGCTTATCAAAAATCAAATAATGATAAGTGTCTGAGTTTACCTCTTAGTCTTCAATTATGTTCCATACATCTACCTGTCTATTTTTGTGCCAGTATCATGCTGTTTTGATCACTATCAGTTTATAGTGTAGTTTGAAGTCTGGAAGCATGATTCCTCCTGATTTGTTTTTATTTCTGGGTAATGTCTTGGGAGTGTATCTAACTAAGGACATGAAAGATCTCTATAGAGAGAACTATGAAAGGGGGAAAGGTTAATTTGCTGCAGGAGGATGAA
>CAUYQV010144322.1:0-28705 GCA_963574575.1 Galagoides demidoff
CTTAAACGAGTCTCTTGCCTCCACCTCCCAAGTAGCTGGGACCACAGGTGTCCGCCACAATGCCTGGCTATTTTTTTTTTTTTTTTTTGGTTGCAGCCATCATTGTTGTTTGGCAGGCCTGGGCTGGATTTGAACCCGCCAGCTCAAGTGTATGTAGCTGGTGCCTTAGCCACTTGAGCCACAGGCACCAAGCCTCCTTTTCCTTAAATCTAACTCCTCCACTATTAATTTCTATCATCACTGCCATACTCCAAGCTCTCATCAACTCTTTAACCACAGCAATAGCTTTTTAAATGAGTATCTTTCCTTTCTCAAATCCCTCTTTCAAACTACTAGCAGAAGATTCTATTCAAAACAGAAGTCTAGGCCTGGTGCAGTGGCTCAAGCCTGTAATTTTCACACTCTGGTAAGCAGAGGCAGTTGGTTCGCTTGAGCTCAGGAGGTTAAGACTAGCCTAATCAAGAGTAAGACTCCCTTCTCTACCAAAAAAACAAAAATTAGTTGGGCACTGTGAAGCATGCCTGTAGTCCAACCTAATTGAGAGGCTGAGGCAAGAGGATCTCTTTAGCCTGGAGTTTGAGGTTATTGTGAGCTATGACACCATGGCACTCTATCTTAGGCAACAGAGCAAGACTCTATCTCAAAATAAATTAAATAAAATAAAAATTTTAAAAACCCAGAAGTCTGTTGATGGCACTCCTCTTCTATTAAAAACCTTCAGAGGCTTCCAATCACCTAAGTTCAAGTTCCTCACTATGTCACAACATGAATCTTGCATTTCTCTCGGGTCTAATCTCTGTCACCAACTTTAATTTCCAAACATACAAAACTTAATTCTTTAGACATCCCAACTGTGTTGTGCCTTGGCACTTGGTATTTCTCTGCTTAGCAAGTTCTGCCTTTGTTAGCCTAGCAAATTCCTGTTTGTTGTATAAAACTCTGCTTAGTTGTCTTCCTCTTTAATGTCTTCCTTGATGACAAGTTTCCTCAAGGTTAATTATTTCCTCCTCCTCCTGCTTCTCTACCTTTTCATACTTTTCATTGCATTATGTTAAACCACATGAAACTGCCAGTGTTCAACATTTCTTTACCTACAAAACCAGTAGTTTTATATGATTCAAACTAATGAAATCACACTGCATTTCAGTCTTTTACTTACTGAATTTGTAAACCTCCCTCTGGATCTCAAAATCTGTAAGGGATGAAATTATATTTAATCTCTTTGGCCTTCCCTGTTTCTGGCACAACATAAACATTTAATAAATATTTGTGGAGTCAAAGTGAATATAACATGATAGTTTGTTTATATTTTAACTTGCCAACTGGTTTATGGGCTCTATGTGATCACAATCTTGATCTTAACATTTCTTTGTATTAATTCTCTATATGGAATTGCTTTCTATAGAGTTAATAAATAGTATTGAAAAAAGTAAAATTTACATAACTGGCATACTAGCAGAATTTATTTATCGGCATGTTTCTTTTATTTTCAAATCAGTTTAGAAAGTTGAAATGATACCTGCAACTCCTTTGTTTCTTGAAGCTTTCTTTTTTCAGCTTGTTCAAACTTTTCTTTCCAAGCTCTACCCAAAGATAAATAATAGAATTAAAAACATCCAGATATATAAGAATAAGAATCAAGAGACAATCAACAAGAATTAGGGAACTACATTGTAATATTTAAAATATGAATTAATCTGGAATTGGGTTGCTCAATTCATATGACAGTTAGGGGAAAAGAGAGACTTACTATCCTCTTATAACCCCTACTAGCTCTATGATTCCACAGCAACACATTTAATATTTAAAATATTAACCACATTCCACCTCTGCATTTCTGCCATGTCTCTCTCTTGTTGATGCAGCTTCATTCTTAGAGATGTTATTTCTTGCTGACAGAGCCTATATCGTTCAGGGTCAATATTCCGACTATTTCTCTGAGCAGCTTTTAGCTTTTCAATTTCTGCTTTCAATTCTGAAGATGTACAAAAATATACATGATTAATACCATTTTTAACATATAATAATTCCCACAAAAAATCCCACATAATTACCATAAATCCTCCAATCTTTTATTTCATTTGAAGTTTTAAATATAGTATTACTAAATAGAATATTTAGCGACATTAGATTTACTTTACTTATAGATTTTTTTTTACTTATATATTTTTTTCAGGTTAAGGTCTAAATGCCTTAACCTGAAAAAGTACTCCCATATTAATGATCATTCCCTGCTCTGAAGTAGAATGGCCCCACAACGTATTGTCCACAGTAGAATAGTTTTGAGAGATTAAATTACTTCATGACAACAGATATGAACTGGGATTGTCATAGGTGAATCTCTCTCATACATGGCAGCTCCCGCAGCTCAGCTAGTGGGTAAGGCACTAGCCACATATACCAAGGCTGGCGGGTTCGAACCCAACCTGGGCCAACTAAAACAATAACTACAACAAAAAAAAATAGCCGGGTGTTGTGGAGGGCGCCTATAGTCCCAGCTACTTGGGAGGCTAAGGCAAGAGAATGGCTTAAGCCCAAGAATTTGAGGTTGCTATGAGCTGTGACACCATGGCACTCTACCCAGGGCAACAGCTTGAGACTCTGTCTCAAAAAAAAAAAAAAATCTCACTCATATAGACATGTAGGTTAATGATCAAAATTTTCAAGCTGGAATTCAGAATACTTGTTTTTAAAGAAAACAGTCCCATCCGTACAAAAGGGAAAGGCTGGACCAAGACAGAGAAAACAGATTCTGCTCTCACTCCCGTAAAGTGTCTATCACCTTCTGCTGCTAAAAAAAAAAAAAAAGGGTCAGAGGACAAAGGGGTGTGAAGACAAGATAGTCCCATATTGTTAAAGATAAATTTTTACATATCAAGATTACTAAAGTCTATCCTAAATGGATGATTACCAAGAGGTAAGAAGAAAGCTGTATTTAGCATAAATCAAGTTAGGCCTATGCTAAATAAAAACTCAAGCTCAAACAGCTTTTGAATCAATGAACTAAGTAAGAGTAGAACTAAATAAATAAAATGATAATGGAGGAAAGGCCTTAAGAGACAAATAATAAATAATTGTATTGGCATTTTGCTGCACACTTCTATGACTCAGTCCGCAAGTCTTTATGCTTGCTGTTTCCCTTTACCAACACTGTCCTTGCTCTTTTTCTCTCTTATTACTTGTTCTCTTTCCCACTGTCCTATCTACCTTCTTCCGTCACTGTAGGATGACTAGAATCTATTAAAAATAAGTTTGAGGGCTCGGCGCCTGTGGCTCAATCAGCTAAGGCGCCAGCCACGTACACCTAGGGTGGCAGGTTCGAATCCCCAGCCCGGGCCCGCCGGACAACAATGATGGCTGCAACCAAAAAAAAAAAAAAAAATAGGTTTGAGGAAAAAAAATCTTTGATTTCCTTAAAAATCATATTTTAAAATCATCTTTAAAATGATTTTAACTCTGTCTGGTCCAGAATTAATATTTAAATCTACTGTGACAAAATAAATTTTAAATTCTGAGAAAAATATTCACCTCTAATTAACTTAGCACTCGTATCTTCATTTACTTTGGCGACATTGACTATCAAACGGGCTTGGCTAGCGTATCTGAGTGTGCTTAATGTTTCTTCTATGTTGCTGGCGGCAGGACTAATTGTAGCAATCATTGCAGTTTTTGAATTTCCACCCAGACTTTCTTTTAACAGCCTTCAAGGAAAAAAAGTCATAATTAGACTTTGCTTCTACAACAACCAAATAACAGTAATTACTTAGAACAAAACAAACCAACAGGATTACAAAATATAGTATTATACTCAATGACTCAAATACCATTTAAAACTGTTTTTGGTATTTGTGGTTATTTTTAGATCCCATAAACATTTTATTTTTTTTATTTTTTTACACACAGGGTCTTACTCTGTCTCCCAGGCTGGAGTACAATAGTGGGATCACAGCTCACTTTACCTTACTGTTACCTTGATTGCCTGGGCTCAAACCACCTCCCACCTCAGCCTTCTGAGTAGCTGGGACTACAAGCATGTGCCACTACACCTGGCCTATTTTTTATTTTTTGTAGCAATGGGGTCTTGCTATCTTGGTCAGCTAAGGCTGATCTCCAACTCCTGGCCTCAAGCAATCATCCTGCCTCAGTCTCACAAAGTGCTGATCTGAGTCACTGTACCCAGTCTTCTCACATACTTGTTACAGTGGGTCATGAAGCAATAATCCGTATAGAGGGTTTGATGGAGGGTTGTTTTGTTTGCTTTGAGAGTCTCGTTCTGTTACCCCAGGCAGAGTATAGTGCCCTCATCACAGATTGCTATAACCTAAAACTCCCACACTCAAGCAATCCTCCTACCTCAGACTCCAAATGTGCCATCACCCCTAATTTTTTTCTAATTTTAATAGAAACAAGTTCTCAAACACCTGAGCTCAAGGGGTCCTCCCACTTCAGCCCAGCCCCTACCCACAGTGTTAGGATTATAGGTACGACCTGCCTCACCTGCCACATACAGAGGTTTTAAAATAAGGTTAACCACCAAATATTTAGTAAGATCCCTCTCTCCTTATAAGACTGTGAGCTACTTTAGGGAAGAAATTATGTGTCCTGGTCACCTCGGTATTTCCAGTGCAACCACAATCTCTTGTAAGTGCTTAGCTCAAAAAATGTTGGAAATGATGAATGGACGTGTAAACAAAAATTCTGTATTACAATACATGTAAAATCTTTATTTTAGAGGAAGAAAATGGTATAAGACTTAAAACATATCTTTTATTAGTCCAGAATGAATTTCACTATTCTTAACCTTCAAAGGACATTTAAAAAACAGATTTTTCTCTTATAAATTTCAAGAGGGTAACCACAGTGTAATAAACCAATTATAAGGATAAATAACTGATAAGTAGAGATTCAGTCCTTAACTATATGTTAGTATAGTTTAACTGAATGTTAAATCCATTCAGATGTTGTTTGAATTAAATGTATTGGAAATTCAATATATATTCACTAATGAAAATACTGACCACTACTGGCCACTGTGTCCTAAGCAAATAAAATTATTCAATTTCACTTTATATGTATTATCAAACATACTGCTGTACATATATGTTCAAACATCAGGCACAAATAATAGTTAAGAATGGTTACTATAGTCATATAATACATACCATTAATACGTATTACAATGTACTATTACATTAATATTATTAATGTAATATTAAAAGTATTACATTAATAATTTCATCTTCATCATAACTCTAAAGATAGATAATGATGTTATCCCTATTTTACAGATGAGGAAGCAGGGTAGGATACTAAGTGACTTGCCCAGAGTCTCAGAGTTTATAAGATGCAGAACGGAGATTCAAATCCAGGTAGTTTAGCTCTAGAATTCATACTGCTTGCCAATCACTTCTTTATCCCAAAGTTCTATGAAGTCAATCTATCATTCTTTTCCCCACAACATTCATTGTATTTTATGCAATTCTTTAAACTTCAAAGGATACTTACCATGTTAGAACAGATTCACGATAAGGAACAAAAACCCTCTTTTGGTTTGCTTGTTCAGAGAGGGCAGATATGACTTTTCCCAAGGTTAGCAAAGACTTGTTAATACTCACACCTTCCTGTATGTGAGATTTAAAAAAATTATTTTTTACCTAAAATAACTTCCCAGCAAAAAATTTATTTCATAAAACATATTTCTTCCCCTCATATTCTTATGAATACTTTCTTCTATAAACTACCAACTTTCTTATGGTTCAAAATTTATTTTCTTTAAAAAGTAATCATAACCAAAAAAGCATGTATTTCTCTTTAAACCACAGCAAGGCAGTCTATAAATTGAAGTTAAGGACACATTTTTTAAATTAAGTATACTCTGTTTGTGTACTGCTAAAATAATGCCCTCAGAAATAAATTTCATCAAAAGGAGAAAAGCATCTCCTTTACCTTCAGTCGATCTCCACTACTGTGAGCTGTGGAGCAGCGTTCACTGCCTGCCAAGTCTATCAGGTTTATTCGGCTCGTTATTCTGTGATCATGTTCTTCCCCTTCCACAAATTCTGTCTAGAACAAAATAATATTAAAGTAATTTAAGTTCTTCTAGGGCTCATCAATATAATTCTTTTTCTTGTAGTTTTCTTTTTTTTTTGGCTGGGGCCAGGTTTGAACCCACCACCTCCAGTATATGGGGCCGGTGCCCTACTCCTTTGAGCCACAGGCGCCTCCCCAATATAATTCTTTTATTTATTATTTTTTTTGGGGGGGGCAGGGCTGGGTTTGAACTTGCCACCTCTGGTATATGGGGCCGGCGCCCTACTCCTTTGAGCCACAGGCACCGCCCCCAATATAATTCTTTAAAAACAGGAACATTTACAAGACTACAAATACTCAATTATTTTTAAAACCATCCTTCCTTTCATTTATGATAATTTATAAAGCAAAAATTCAAGTGTGCTAAAAAGAATACATTAATAAATGGCTGGATTATGGCAAAATAAAAGAAACAACTTTAAGAAAATTAAAATCCATAACTACCCAGTTATAATAAGGAAACAACAATAAACAAAGGAAAAGCAAACATGTTGCTTACCCCAGCATTATGACAGCAAAACAATATAAATGCCCAGCAGTGGAAAAAAACTTGAAGAATTGTAATAGTTAATGGTATACTATATAGCTATTTAATTATTTTGCAAAGAATTTTAATAACATGAAATTCTCCAGATTTTGTGAACTTAAGTGGATTATAAAACAACTGAAAGATTATACACTAAATGTTTAGGAGAGTTTCTCTGAATAGCAGAATTTCTATTGGCTGAACTTTTTTTTATCTTTTTTTTTTTTTTGGTCAGGGCTGGGTTTGATTGAACCCACCACCTCCGGCATATGGGGCTGAAGCGCAACTCCTTTGAGCTACAGGTGCAGCCCTTTTTAAAAAATCTTTTACTTTCTGATGTTTTTCTGATACTCTCTAATTATTTCTTTTTTTTTTTGAGATAAATTCTCCCCCTGTCACCCAAGCTGAAATGAAGTACAGTGGTACTATCATAGCTCATTATAGTTTCAAACTCCTGGAGTCAAGTAACCCTTCCATCTCAGCCTCTTAAGGAGCTGAGACTATAGGAATACACAACCACACTTGGCTGCCATATCATTGATAATATATTGTCATATACTGATATGATCATATTAATGGTATCATAATAATCATCTATCATTGATTTTAAAAATTAACAAATTTTTGGCATACCAAAAGTCATTCAAAATCATTGCAAACATTTCCTAAAATCCAATTAAGTTTATATATTTGTGACTGTACATTTACATTCTGGTGTAAAGAAGAAAATAAGAAAAACATGAAACTTAAGGTATTTACTATCATGTCTACAAAAATAATCAACAACAACAAAAAAAATACCTTGGTCTGGGTCATTATCAGGGTAAAAACTGAATGAGACCGGGAACTTTTATCATTCATACCAGTAGCAGCTGTTGCCCTTTGTTTATTTCCCAATTCTAGCCAACTCTAATAAGAAAAAAGGAAGGAAGGTCAAATCAGCATACTCTAATTTACTGGAATAAAAATTAAGAGGCAATAAAGATAGCACATTTCGTAGCATATACACACTTATAATCAATTTATAAAATGAAATGTATAACTATTTCTCTTGCCTAATTTTTTCCCCATTATAGAAATCTGAATTAGGAAATAACTTTAAGACTGTTTCTATAACTCAAAGCTGATAAATGTATGATGGCCAATACTTATTGTTTAGTCAAAAGAATAATTCCTTTGATTAAGCTTAAACTAAAAATCAGTTCATAATAAATTAATTGATTAAACTTTAATTTAAGCAATTAAGGAAATATTCATACAAAAATTTAGGTTTAGTCCCGTCTGGTGAAAAGAAGACAAAATACAATCCATCTTACCTGGATATCAGAATACGAACTGACAACATTCCTATTTTTAACAAGTAAAAAGACAAAATCAATTTTACTAAGGATTATACTTTTGTTCTCATAAAACAATAACCTTTCAATTACATGCTTAGTCCTATTTATTGTCTGAAGGCCGTAATGGGCTAATTCACAGATATTATTTCACTGATTTTCCCAGAATCTTTTATTTTCCCATTCTTAAAGCCAGGAAATAAAATAACGCTTAATTTTACCAAAAAAGTATGATTTTTCTTAATACATGTATAATGTATAATAATCCCCTTATCATTTTAATAATATAATATTTAAGTCCAAATCATGACACCAAAAGATATACTTTAACACATATGTATAATAAAGATATACATGTATGTGTTACTGTGTATAGATCCCAAAACAATCTTAGATTTATTAAAAGGATCTGAATTCATATCCTTCACTTTTCCTTTTCTTTAAGAAAAGCATTTAGAATGAAAGAGGAAGTAAATGACTCCTGGCATTTGTTAAACTTTTAATTCATTTTAGCACCTTCTTCCCTCTTCAGCTTAAAACAATAGGTATAAAAAGGTTGAAAAGGGAGATTTAAATTAATGGGGAGAGAAGAGAGTGAAAGGAAAGAAATCAAATATTTCATACTCAGTATAATTCATCCTCTATGCCAGACACCTTATAGGTACTGCTAAAGATACGAACAAATACAAAAACAAGGAAATAATACTATATGGAAAGAGAGGGAAAACTTAATCAGATGTATTAAGGGTAGAAGGCTAGTTATCCAGGGTTTCAATGTTGGGGAGGCCAATGGGAATGCAATAAGGATTACAGCAGAACAGCATTCATTCTATTCATTTGCTTTCTTTTCCTTGCTCTTGCTGAGCCAAACACTTACATGGACAGTGCTTCAACATATGGTCCAGAAATGGGATGCTCCCTTACTCTCAGCTAGATAGAAGCAAATACCTGCATCATTATGAGTATGACAAACATTTCATATACAATAAAATCTTAAGTGACCACTTTTTTCTATATTTTGAGTTTAAGGTAAAGAGATTTGTATTTACTTTATTCAGGAAAAAAAAAAAGACTCACAAAAAGGAAATATGTAAGGCCTTAAGAAACTGCTTCAAGGCTCAGTCCCTGTGGCTCAAGTGGCTAAGGCTCCAGCTACATACACTTGAGCTGGCAGGTACGAATTCAGCCTGGGCCCGCCAAACAATGATGGCTGCAACCAAAAAATAGCGGGGTGTTGTGGTGGGTGCCTGTAGTCCCAGCTACTTGGGAGGCAGAGGCAGGAGAATCACTTGAGCCCAGGAATCGGAGATTGCTATGAGCTGTGACGCTATGGTACTCTATCCAGGGTGACATAGTGAGACTCTGTCTCAAAAAAAAAAAAAAAGAAAGAAAGAAAGAAACTGCTTCAGTACCAAAAACTATGTATAGTTATGCAATATGCAACAATACATTGTAGCATCACAGGTCTTACTAGTTTTTTATTCTTTTTTTTTTTTTTTACAGACACTTCTTGCTATGTTGTCCAAGTTGCTCTCCAACTCCTGGGCTCAAGCCATCATCCCTCCTCAGCCTCCAGAAGTGTGAGCTACTGCGCCTGGCCTCGTTCATATTTTTTTTTTTTTTTTAATTGAGACAAAGTTTCACTACCCTTGGTAGAGTGTCATGGCATCATAGTTCACAGCAACCTCAAATTCTTGGGGTCAAATGACTCTCTTGCATCAGCCTCCCCAGTAGCTAGGACTGTAGGTGGCCACCACAACACCTGGCTATTTTTGCTGTTGTTTTATTTTGTTTAGCAGGCCCAGGCCAGGTTCAAACCCACCAGCCCCGAAGCATGTGGCCAGAGCCCTAACCACTGAGCAGAGGTGTCCAGTCTCGTTTTTCATTCTTAAATCTTGTAGCAGCTACTATTTATTCACTTTTAAATCTCTCTAAAACATATCCATTAAATTTGAAATATTTACATTTTTCTTCATGGTTTTATTATTACACATGTTCGACTCTATGACCAGAAATTTTAAAACATATAGAAGCCATGCAAGAAAATGTCAAATCTTGTTTCAGTTTCTTGATGTTATATAGCAAACTGTGCCATGTTCAGAAAGTAAAACTGGCAATTGACTTCATTAGATTTGTTTTGTTTCTTGTGTTTCAAGGTTCTTTGCAAAATTACAAATTTTAAATTGTAATAGCAATTTTTTTTTTTTTTTTTAGAAACAGTCTCACTTTATCGCCCTCAGTAGAGTGTCATGGCATAACAGCTCACAGCAACCTGTAACTCCTGCGCTTAGGCGATTCTCTTGCCTCAGCCTCCCAAGTAGCTGGGACTATAGGCGCCCACCACAACACCTGGGTATTTTTTTGTTGCAGTTTGGCTGGGGCCAGGTTTGAACCCGCTACCCTTGGTATATGGGGCCGGTGCCTCACCCACTGAGCCACAGGAGCTTCCTTCTAATAGCAATTTTTTAAAGCTACATCATTGTAAAATATTTTATTTCACAGATTTATAAAATATCAATTTGATAAATAATCCACTGAAATAGCTGAGTGTCGTGGCAGACACCTATGGTCCCAGCTACTCGGGAGGCTAAGACAAGAGAATCGCCTAAGCCCAAGAGCTGGAGGTTGCTGTTAGCTGTGATACTACAGCACTCTACCGAGGGAGACGAAGTGAGACTCTGTCTCTAAAAATAAATAATAGGCTCAGCGCCTGTGGCTCAAGTGGCTAAGGCACCAGCCATGTACACCCAAGGTGGCGGGTTCGAATCCAGCCCGGGCCCACCAAACAACAATGACGGCTGCAACCAAAAAATAGCCGGGCGTTGTGGCGGGTGCCTGTGGTCCCAGCTACTTGGGAGGCTGAGGCAGGAGACTCGCTTGAGCCCAGGAGTTGGAGGTTGCTGTGAGCTGTGATGCCATCGCACTCTACCCAGGGGGACAGCTTGAGGCTCCTGTCTCAAAAAAAAATAAAAAATAAAAAATAAAATAAAAATAAAAATAAATAATAATAATAATCCACTGAAACGTTCTATAATAAAAATACAATTTTTAAAATTTATACTGTTATTTGGCTTACAGACTATTTGGGATTTGATATTTGACCTATATGGTCCAATTAAACCTTGGAACAAATATTTTAACTTTTATACAATTCTTGGTTAAAACAAAGAGGTTGGATTTTAATAACTCATTTAATTTCTACTAATGATAATCTTCAGCCTTTCTTCTAAATAATGATGTAGTTACCCTATAGATCCCAAGCATTTGCCACCATACGACAGAATTTTATAAAAATTTAAGCTATTAATACCCAGAGAACTCATAATTATATTCATTTATAAGAACAGAAAATAACAAATAACAGATTGTTTTAATCTTACCGGTTGCTTTCTTTGCCCATTTACACCTTTACAAACCAGAAGGTCATGAATTTTTTCATTATATACTTCAAAGAAGCTCATTTCAAGGTGATACCTGACCTAGTAGGAATAAAAACAGCATGTAATTTATTTTAAAATTCTTCACATTTTACAAATCATATATCTAATTTGGGTCTGGAATCCAAAATATATAAAGAATTCTGGGCAGCGCCTATGGCTCAAGGAGTAGGGCATGGCTCAAGGAGTAGGGTGCCGACCCCATATACCGGGGGTGGCAGGTTCAAGCCTGGCCCCAGCCAAAACAGCAAAAAAAAAGAATTCTTACAACCAACAGCAAAGACAAACAGCCCAATTAAAAAATAGACAAAGAACTAAAATAGACATTTCTCTATTTACACAAAATGGCCAAAAAGCATGTGATACTCTCCTGACTATAATGACTGGGCCTTTTAATTCTATGCCCCTAATCTAGTGCTATATTTCCCCATTTTCCCTTATCATAAGAGTTCCGAGAAAAAGCATAGGACTTTTAAAATCCCAAGCTCTACCCCAAACCAACTGACTCAATCTCCAGAAGAGATTTTTAGCAAGTGCAACACACACACACAACCCCCCCCACCAGCCACATTGCTGGTGATTCTTATGATTAAGCAAACCTGAGGTAGAAAAAAATTAGCCTAATAGAGCCTGGCAACAGTAGATACTCAGTAAATACTTGCTGAATGTGTTATATAAATGAGTAAGTGAGAAGGGAAGCCCGCACAGCCTGTTCAGGTGTAGAATAGTGGAGAAAGCAGGACTTTAAAAGTCAAATACAGGGGCAGTGCCTATGGCTCTAAGGAGTAGGGCGCCGGCCCCACATGCCAGAGGTGGTGGGTTCACACTCAGCCCCGGCGAAAAACTGCAAAAAAATCCTCCAGCTTTACTGCTTTCTGCTTCACATTGTCAAAAGTTTATGCCTGCTGTCCTTAGTTAAGTTGGTGCACCTGTCTGACCACAGAGACACATATAATGGCACATAACTACCACACTGTAAGCTACTATACATACACAAAAGAAATACAGCAGAGAAAAGTAGAAAAGAAGGAACAGATGACGCCACTGTCCACCAGGTGGAACTGATTCTGAGTCTCCAACCTCCCTCTCTCCATACCACTGTTCCAAAGAAGAGCAATCTAGAAGTTAGAACTCTATCTTTCATTAAATACGCCCTTAATGGCATGACTCTGATTTGAACTTAATTTGACATTTTCTAGTCTGATATGAAGTTTTCAGGTATCATGAAAACATACCTCTTGGGTTTGTTTTTTCGCTACTTGGGCAAAAAGATCTTCACAAAATCTTGGAATTATTCCTGGTTCTTCACTAAATCCCATCATCCTAGAAACCACATTATGAATAAGGGGAAGGTAAAACCAGTTAGTTTTTTGATTTTAATTATTTTGGGGTAAATAGATAGAGGAGGGAGTGAGGAACAAGTTAATTAAATCTAATAAGAATCTGGATTTTGGAGCCAAATCTGTCTTAGTCCAAATGTAGATCCCACCACTTCCTAGCTCTGTAACCTTGGACAAGATACTTGACTTTACTGAACCTCAATTGCCTATTCTGTAAAAGGGCAATAATAAAAGTACCTAACAGAGAATTGTTGTGAGAATACAAGCTAAGCCTTTAGCACAGAGCCTAGAACTCAACAAATGGTAGCTACTATTAATATTCAGAATATTTCCTTCTAGGATAGGTATTATTACCATAGTTACTATTTATCAGATGCTTTGCTCATTCCCTTACTTTTAAATCTCTTAATATTTGTAAGATAACTTCTTTTTGCTTCAGTTTACACAAGAAAAGTAAATTATAGTAAATAAGGCCATTGATACTTACAAGATAAATTGTGTCTCATTTGCAAACTGAAGCACTGAATTAAGTAACTTGTCCAAGTTTGCAGAACTAGTATATAAAATGGATAAGATCTGAGTCCAGAACTCTATGGTTTCAAAACTACATTCTTTCTATTACATCATGCTGTTTCTCACAAAAGAAGACCTATAAATTTCTGGATAAATGAATGTGCAATACAACTTACGTATATGATTTTCCAGAGCCAGTCTGACCGTAGGCAAAAAGACAGGTATTATAGCCTTCAAAGGCTCTTTCTAGGAGTGGTGCTGCTAGCATCTCATAGACAGTTGTCTGGCTAGCATAGTAAGGATGGCATTCATCAAAAGACCAGAATGAAACATCATAAATAAAATTATAAACTTGTTTCATGTCGGGATGTTCCACAGTTATTTCTTCCCCATTCATGAAGACTACCTGGGATGCTTTTTCTATCTTCTCTCTTTAAACAAAAACATAAAAGCTTTAAGTTTAAATGAATAAAAATAAAGAAAGAAACACAAAGAAAAAAATCAACTTATTACAATTATTGTAGGTATTATCCCCACAGAATATAAGAAGGACCTGAGAACTAGTTAAACATAACATTCTTCCAAGGCAAGGTAATTCTTTAGTTTTATGTGGAAAATATAGACCAACAAACATAATTTTAGTGGGTTTCCAAAATATATTTCCTGTAACTCCAGGGCCACTACTCAAAGGCAAATTGTATTTCCATATTTCTTCTCCAGAAAACCTATCCTACTTTTACGAGATTTTTCTTCTTTCCCCTTTTCCATCTCACCTAACTATGATCTATTTAAGTTCTTCAGTTCAAAGCTAGAAACATTATTATACAAATTCGGGGGCACCCATCTATATAAAGCTGGAATAAAATACAAATATAATTTCAACAAACGCATACATAAGTTTGAATCATAAGTTTCTTTTGGCTATTAGTTGTTGTCACTGTTATTCCGATAGTTTCTCCTTCCTCTACATCGGCAGTTCTCAACCTGTGGGTCACAACCCATTTGTAACAATGAAAATACACTGCAGCATTAGGAAGGTTGAGAACCACCGCTCCACGTTCTCTTTTAAAATTGTGAATGTTCAGGTCTATCCTTCTTCCACCTCAGACTTAGGTGGAAATCTTTCATCTACTCTAGAACTGTAGTAAAACAATACCCGTTCCCTTTCCCCTGCGTCCCCTACTCTGAGACTCTGCTATAAATCAGAATCATTTCCCTCAGCAATTTGACAAGTGCCAGTCCACCCCAGTTCTGCTTTCAATGCTTGTCTAATGAGTCTGGAATCAGGCATTTGGGCAAGTTCTTTTTAGGGTAGTCATCCATCCTGGCTTTTGTTGCTACCATCTCTGTTCCTTTTGTTGCTATTATGGTGCTTTAGACTTTGCTATTACACTTCCCAACTCTCTCAAATTAACCCATCTTTAACTCTTTCCACTTATTACTAACCCACCTTCACTAGAAATGTCTTATAACTTATAAACTGGAGGCTCCTTCCCCCATGCAGTGGTCATCACATCCTCTTCTACTACTTGAACACAGCATCAAGTTAAACACTATTGACTCTGAAAAGTTTTTCACTCTACTCCCTTAAAATATTTTAAAATTATCAGATTTCACATTTTGTCATGAGCATCTTTTTCAATCCTAGCCCTACTTCATGTTTGTCCTACCCAGTGGCTTTTGGAGAGAAATTTTTTTTTTGCCATCACATTGAATCTAGTAAATCACTGCATGTATATAACCACCATATTCTAACCAGAGATGATGATGACCATCATCACTCTGGAAAGTGTTTTGAAAGGATCTCTCTGGGGAACAAGTAACCCATCATGGCTCTCTCTAAGGGAAAGGTAAAAGATCCCAGCATATACTGCAGATCTGAAAGCAGACTGCATTAGATTTATTCAGGCTTTTTTTTTTTTCCTTTTTCATTTCTTTATTTTTTTTAGTTTTTAGTAATTCCAAAAACAAGAAAATATGCAGGCTTTTTAAAAATAGTATACCTAGAGAAACTTATACATGCCAAATATGGTGATTTGGGTTTTTTTTATTTTACAGTCAATCATCAAAAATTATCAACATACTACAACTAAATCTAAAAGTTCTTTCTACATAAAAAATATTGTCAACAAGTCTGAAGGTACATAAATATGCTGACTTGCCAAAGGCATAGAGGAATTAAAGACAGACACATGTTACTGTAGTAGTGACTGTCTTGGCTTTATATTTTAAAAGGTGTAACATACCTCTTGGTGAAAGGCCTCACACGTACTGCCACTGTCACTTGACTGTTTTCTATTTTTAAGGGGTCTGTTGCTGTAGAAGTGTTCTGAACTGCAGTTTCTTCTTTAGGAGGGAGTGTATTTTCTTCTGACATTTCCCTTTTATTTGCAAGAAAAGAACTTTTTGGCCTTTGTTTACCTTGAAGATTAGGCATCCTATTCTTCAGTGTTGAGGCAGATGGACTCTTAAGTGGAGGCATGCCACACTTTGGTATCAATTTGTGTTCTATTACACATTTCACAGGTGTTCTTTTTTCTAAGCTTCCAAATTTATTTGAATTTTTTGTAGTGTCCTTCCCAATACTTCTATGATGTACATCTCCTATTCCTAGCACTTTCATATCCAGCTTGGTCTGAATAGGTTTTGCAGCCAAGTGACCTGATTTAACAACTTCGATTGGGCTCTGGGAACCAGTGGGTGCTCTAGTACTTGAATACTTAAGAGCAACATTTTCATTCGCCTCACTGAGGGCAGAAAAAGTTTCTTTGTATTTCTCATCAGCCATCATTTCAATGTCTTGTGGATCTTTAGTTAATGGTACAGAAGATGCAACAAAAGAGTTTTTATCATTATTTACAACCTTTACATTCGCACTAGTTCCCTTGGAAGCACAATTATTTTCTGTTTTGCCTCCCACATTCTGCACTGTTTTCAACTTCTGGACACAATCTGTTTTAGTTGTTTTCCATTTTTCTGAAGAATCTGTTTTAGCACGACGTTGTAAGGTAAGACATTTTTCACCTGTTTTTTCAATTGTGTCTCCCAGCTCATTACCAAGCAAAGATGATTCTTTGCTCCTTGTAGTTCTTCTCTGAAGTGCCAATTTACCTTCAGGGGTAGAGGTACAGGCAGAAATAACATAAGTGCTATTTATGTCTTTATTTTTACTTGCAGATCTCAATAATGGATCATCATTCTCACATTCTGACATATTTGACTCCGAATGCAGCTTAAGTCTGCTCTTAAGGGTGAGGGTACTAAGTGAAGAACTCTTTTGGGAAGAAGGAATACCAAGGATCTTGCTGTTATTTCTATTATGAACAGTGTGTTCTGACATTTTGGCAGACAATTATTTTTAAAAAGAATGTTGCTGAAGTATCTAAGCTCTTCTTTGGATAATCATTTCATTTCCAGCCATTTCTCATGTATCTGTGTCTAAAAATATCCACTAAACTGCAAAAAAAAAAAAAAAATTTAGAATGCACAGACTACACAAGCTTTAACAATACAGAGAACATCCCGTTGTATGATTCCTTGAGGCATACATTAGAATAAATCACAATCTGCAGCTCAGATATTGCTTCCAAGCAACTTCAGACACATCTCTTCCCTCAAAGAGCTTACAATCTTTATTCAATAAGTATTTAAGTCTCCACATATGCCAGGCCCACTAGTAGATATTATAGACTTCAAAGACAAGACCTGTTTTCTCATTTCCTTAATCTAGTCCAGAAGAAATACACAAAAATCCATATATGAAATCAAATTTGCCAAATGACTTAAAAGATGTGAAAATGCATGTCAGGCCAGGTGAGGTAGCTCACACCTGTAATCCTAGCACTCTGGGAGGCCGAGGCAGGTGGACTGCATGAGCTCACAGGTTCAAGACGAGCCTGAGCAAAAGTGAGACCCTCATCTCTACTAAAGAATGGAAAAACTGAGGCAAGAGGATCATTTGAACCCGAGTTTGAGGTTTCTGTTAGCTATGACACCACAGCACTCTACCCAGGGCAACAGCTTGAGACTCTGTCTCAAAAAAAAAAAGGCTTGGCACCTGTGGCTCAAGTGGCTAAGGTGCCAGCCACATACACCTAAGGTGGTGGATTGGAATCCAGCCTGGGCCTGCCAAACAACAATGATGGCTGCAACCAAAAATAATAGCCAGGCGTTGTGGCGGGAGCCTGTAGTCCCAGCTACTTGGAAGGTGGAGGCAGGAGACTCGCTTGAGCTCAGGAGTTGGAGGTTGCTGTGAGCTTTGATGTCATAGCACTCTACCCAGGGGGACAACTTGAGGCTCTGTCTCAAAAAAAAAAGTGCATGTCAGCATAGATTTTTTTTAAGTATCTTCATTTTGGGAAGTGATAAGATGAAAGGAAATCCTAGTACCCAAATCAGAATATGGAGCACGTATTTTTATAAATAGCTGCTAAATATATATTGGATACCTGAATGCCTATAGAGGAGATTAAATTGATTGGCGTCACTGGGAGATCACTCCCAAATAAGTACCACGGATAATAAGTATGATAAAACCTGTGATTTAATTGCGCGAGTTGAGAAAAACTATGTAAGATTGGATAAGTAGACACTATAGCAGTCAGACAAAAAATTATACAGGGGGTATGTAAATATATGTCAACAATGTCTAACAGGTATTAATGTTTAAAAGAAAGACAGCAGTAAAACCTAACAAACCTGTCTTCTTGTCAAGTCTGCAGGAAATTCCTTACATGTAAACAAGTCTTCAAATGTGCATGCTTGGTTCTAACTTGTAAAATGACACTGGCTCAAACTATTGCAGAGATTACTGCTGTCCAGAAAATAATAGAACTAAACCTTTGAAGTGGGTCTTTCATATTTCACCATAAGTAAGTCATCATTACATAAAAAAAACTGCTGGGTTGTAAGTATCTTCTATCAACCTTTCAACTAAAAGTATAGGCTCAGTGACCGTACGTAGCACAGCTGTTACGGAGCCAGCCACATACACCGAGGGTGGCGGGTTCGAACCCGGCCCGAGGCCTGCTAAATAACAATGACGACCGCAACAAAAAATAGCCAGGCATTGTGGCGGGTGCCTGTAGTCCCAGCTACTAGGGAGGCTGAGGCATGAGAATCTTAAGCCCAAGAGTTTGAGGTTGCTGTGAGGCCACCACTGAGGGCGACACAGTGTGAAACTCTGTCTCACAAATAAATAAATAAATAAATAACAAAAGTATAGAATCTTCCCCTTACAGAATGAATTTAAAGGCAAGAAAAGATTCTGGAAATTCTACTGCAACTAAAAACTATTTGCTACTTACACAAATCAATACAGGTTTTGTCCGTTTGGGTAATTTCACCATCAGATTTTAAAGAGGACTTTCCTTAAAAAGGAAAGTTAAGTCACAATCTGAACCAGAACATCCGGTGATTCCGCTTTTCCTCAGCAAGTCACTATGACGGGCTGTGGCAGAGAATGTACCTCTTAATGCCAACCGACTCGGCGAGGCACGGTGGATGAAGGCTGTGGGCCAAGCGGTCCTGAAGTCCGGCTTGAGAGTCCCAGCAGAGGCACCGCCTGACACCCTTCCTTCGGGGACCCCCGTTCGTTGCTCACCCAAAATTCTGGGGAATTGAAGGGGTGACCGCCCGCACTACAGCGGTCGCCCGCAGGGGAAGCGACTGCCTGCCTCCTCCAGCACCAACGCTTCGCTACTCCACAGGGCCAGCCGCCTCGGAGACCGCCCTAGAGACCACCCCCAAGCCACTCACCCCGGTTTGCGCCGACTACTGCTACGGCCGCAATTTGAATGGGCGCCCCGCTCTCTGATTGGCTGCAGGACGTCGCGTCCGGCGTCGCGTCTTCGCTTCCTCCCGCCCCCCGGAAGCGTGGGCTGCTGGGTTCTGGTTGCTAGGTCTAAACTCTAGACCCGCCCCATCCTCATCTCCCAGGCGACGCTCGCGCCCAGTCCTCTCGGCTCTGCTCAAGGGTAGAACTGGGACGCCTTTAAATCCCACCAGAGGAAGGGGCGGTCCGGGATTCAAGTCCGCACTGCGCTGAAATGAGTGTTAAAGGAGAAGCGCTTGTGGATCTTCAGTATAAAGAAGCATAGTCTATCCCGCTGACATGGAAGACCTCACATTGTACATGGCTGTTTGCTCCTCAGTTAATCATAAAAATCATACGACTTGCATAATAGTTTTCTTATGCAATTCATGGACGTGGGAAATGTGTTAAATGTCTTACACAAATTTTTTAAAGTTTAATCCTGTGGGATAGGCATTAATATTCTCATTTACAGCTGAGGAACTGAGGTTTTGAGTCAATAAACTTGTGAAAGATCAGACAACTACAACTCGAAAGTTGATTTGACTCATTTTCAGTAAATGTTTCAATAATATTTGGAAACGTGAAAAAAATTAACAAAAATACATTCTGAAAAATAACCAGATAAATAAGGACTCTCACCAAGAAGAGTTTATAAAGCAACAATTTTTTTAAATAGACATAAAGTTACAGTAATGGAAATCACATTATCTGTGATGATGGAAATACACATTGCAGACAAATGAAATGTATTCAATGAGAGAAGCTAGCCGTGCGTCCAACTATGTAGACAAACTCGATGTGTGATAAAATAGTAATTCTAAAACTTACTCTAAAGTTCATCCTAGGCAGTTCTGTAGCTCAGTGGGGAGGGCACTGGCCACATACACGGAGGTTGACAGGTTCAAGCCCAGCCTCAACCAGCTAAACAACAATAACAAGTGTAACCAAAAAATAGTCGGGCGTTGTGGCGACATAGTGAGACTGTGTCTCAATAAATAAATTAATTAATTAAATTCATTCTAAAATTCAATTAAAATTAAGTTACAAGAAAACTATCAGGAAAATAAGATTTAATATTTATCAGCTTTATGGGAAAATCACCTTTCAATTTAGAAACAAAGCAAAATATGCCCAAGGAAAAGATGACAAACTTAAATATATGAAAATTTTAAACTTACATGTAATTCAAAATAATAAAAACAAAATGTAAGATTACTAGAAAAATACATTTTAAATGACAGATATAAAGACCATTCTCAATTTTTTTTTTTTTTAGAGACAAGAGTCTCACTTTGCCGCTCTTGGTAGAGTGCGGTGGCATCACAGCTCACAGCAACCTCCAGCTCTCGGGCTTAGGCGATTCTCTTGCCTCAGCCTCCCAAGTAACTGGGACTACAGGTGCCCACCACAACTCCTAGCTATTTTTTGTTGCAGTTTTCTGGGCACGGTTCAAACCCACCACCCTCAGTATATGGGGCCAGCGCCCTACTCACTGAGCCACAGGTGCTGCCCAAGAGTATATATTTCTAATGATACAAATTGGTATGCTTCTTGAAAACTGGGACAGTATCTGTTCATAGCATATCCATCATGCTTACGAAAAGCCCTGATTATATAGTAGATGCTCCATTAATATTTGTGGGGGTTTTTAACTTAATTATTTTTTAGGCACAAGGTCTTACCATATTCCTCAGGCTAGACTTGAATTCCTGAGCTCAAGGTGTCTCACCTTCCCTCCCAACCTTAGACTCCTAAGTGGTTGAGACTATGGTCCCACACAACTGCCCCCAGCTTAAATATTTATTGAATAAATAACAAACATTTCTAACAAGCAAAGTGAAAATATATCAGAAGAATCATAAAAGTATTCACACCCTTTGACCTAGTAACTACGCTATAGAAATTTATTCTAAGAAAATACTTTCGTAGAAACCAAAAAGTATGCAGGAATATTATCTATCCATATTAGCCCCAAACTGGAAAAAATCTTAACTACCCACCCACCTGTGACAGAATGCTTTAAAAGTTTAAACATGAAGAAGAAATAATAAATTATGTTAAAACTATGAAGTGTCAGGCCATGCCTGTGGCTCAGTGAGTAGAGCGCTGGTCCCATATACCAAGGATAGTGGGTTCGAACCCAGCCCCAGCCAAACTGCAACAAAAAAATAGCCAGGCGTTGTGGCAGGTGCCTGTAGTCCCAGCTACTCTGGAGGCTGAGGCAAGAGAATCGCCTAAGCCCAGGAACTAGAGGTTGCTATGACCTGTGATGCCACAGCACTCTACCAAGGGTAACAAAGTGAGACTCTGTCTCTAAAAAAAAAAACCAAAAAAACTATGAAGTGTCCATTAAAGTTATAATTATGAATTACATAGTAAATAGGACCAGAGAATGTCTGGCCTATAAATCAAACGTATGCCCCACCAGGGTATGAGCCCAAGAGGGAGCAGGACCTTGTCTGTCTCATCCTTGTTTCCCCAGTGCCTGGCATGGAATCATCATAGGATCACTATATAACATTAGCCACACTTCTCTCTTCTTTTTTATTTTTTTCTGTTAGACGCTCCTAGTTTGGTTCTAACCACAGGATTAATACTCCATAGAATCCAGGGCAACCTATGAGCCACCTCCTAGTTGTACAAGAGGGATTTTGATCTTTTCTTCATTACACTGAGATGGTGCTTCTCTCTCCAAATCCTGTCTGCAGCTGACAAGCTGAGAAAGTCACTTAACCTCTGGGTGACTCTTCCCTGTATGGAAATAGAAGAAGACAATACTATCTACTCTGAAGAGCTGTAATGAGGATTAAATTAGATAATGTATGCAAAGTGCTTAGCATAGAACCTGGCACAGGATTAATGCTCAATAAATGTTGACTACTGCATTTCATAGTCCTAATATATAATAACTCTCCAAAGCACTGAAAAGCCCTATTCAAGCGAGGGCTGAGGAACTGGAATGGTGCATTTTACAGGCTCTCTGTTATAATGATAATGACACATCTTATTTTATGAAGGATAAGGATTATGCTTTAATCCCTAGAAATAACCATCAAGATGCAATAGTGAATCCTTTTGTAATGGACTCGCTGTACTCTATTAAAAACCAAGCGAGAACAGTGAAACACTATCTCTAAGGGAGAGTAGTACTAATCTCTATTTTGCTCCTATTTAATTACATTTTTTAGAAATTCATATCTTGTAGGCTTTTTAAAGAGATACAAGAAAAAGGAATCTAGAAAATAAAGATTTAATCAACACAAAGTTCGTAGGAGGAACAACCTAATGCTTCTTGATTGCGTTTCAAGGCTTAGTTCCTCTGAGTCACCGGCTAGCATTCCACCTGACTTAGGAGATGTGGCCTCTAGAACTCGAAAGCAGCCTGCAGTGTCAGAGCTCTGCCGACCAGCTGAGACAGACAGAGTGCTTTGTTACTGCCAACACAGCAACTGTTTTAAGTGCCCTATATATTCAAAACTGCTTTCAAATTTGACTCATTTTAAACTATTATGAGTCCTTATGTTATTATAAGGAACTAATAATAGTTCCTTTGGGGGATTAAGGTCAAAAGACATGATTGCCACTCAAATTACTTAACCTCTCTGACCCTTGGTTTCTTTACCTGTAAAATGAAAAGATAATATATCAACAATTAAATTAGAAAAATTAAATTAGATAATATATGTCGAACAATTTAAAACATTTAAGTCAGTATGTCTTGACTACATAGAGTTAACTCTCAAATATTTGTGAGAATTAAAATAATGTATGTGAAGACAGATAATAGTTATGTAATATATAGTAAGGTTCTTATATTCCATCCAACCACATTGAAAGGAACATAAAGACTCCATCAATCAGAATCATTTGACTATTCAGTCACCTAAGATAACTTGTTTTTTTATCTTTTTTTCCTGTCTTATTCGCCTGATCTGCAACTTACCTTCATTTAGTTCTGGCCTCAAAAAAATAGATGTCCCTCTTGAGACTTAGGGCCAGTCCCACGTCTGTGTCCCAAATTCACGTTTTGCATCTTTGAAGGACCTTCCTACATTAAATATCCTGTCTTTCCTCCTTCTTTAGCATCTCACTTATCTGAAAAAAAATAAGAAAGGAATAGCTGCCCCTTTCTATCTCCTATTTCCTACACTATTTGGCTTCATGTTCAAGGTCCTCTTAGAGAAGGGTGCACCAAGTCTAGACGGGGTGTGAGGCAATATGGATTTGTGCAGGAGAGGCTTGGTCAGGGCTACTAACCTGGACAGCTGGAAGAGGTACAAGCCAGAAGGAAAACACAATACTATGTCCTAAAGAAAATGCTGAGAAGCAAAGATTATCATGAAAACTGAGAGGAAATCAGGGGCCATTAAGGCCCAGAATATAAGCAGGATTTCACTATACACAGGAATGAAGCTAAAAAGAAGCACTAAGGCACAAATGGGTAAAAGAATCCGGGACTTTTCCTACGAACACAACTGACATGTCCACAGCTCTTTCATACGGGTATGTGGTTGGGTTAAGGACATGATAGGCACAAGAACCAGATACTGCTCTCTTCATTCAGACTTGTTGAGGGCCAATACTCTCTCCGCTCCCTTTTCCCTTCCTTCACTTCTCAGTTTACTGCCAGCTAACTTCTTCCCCTGCCCTTCCACCGTTACCATAACAGTGAGAGACCAGAAAGGTGCTAGTCCATGAGCTTCCACATTAAACAGGGTCCTGCTCCACAAGAATAGTGCAGACACATCTTCACCAAGGTCCCCCCCAAAACTCACTAGCTCTAATAAAAACTGACCTTATGTGGCTTGACCCCTCTGCAGCATTTCAAGCACTCTTCTATTGTTTTCTGAGGCCCTTACTCTCCTCAGCTCCCAGTCTCCTGTATTTTCTTTTCAGTTTCATTTCATTGTTCTTTCTTCCAGGGAAAGAAGGACCTAGAGAACAAAGGGGAAGAACTGGTTTGGGGGTAGAAATAAGGAAATTTATTTTCAGAAAAAATTGAATTTGAAGTGCCAAAATAGACATCCACATGGATACATGTATGTGATAGCTGGAGCTCTGGCAGCTAGTTCGGATCATGAGGACAAAGGGACCATACCCTAGTGATGGAAGAACCTGGATCTCTGATGAAAGGGAGCTCTAAATAAAAATCCAGACTTTCTACTTCCTGATTTCTTTTCCATAAAACAAAAATAAACATCTCTCTTTTTAAAAAGCCACTTATTCACATTTTCTATTTTTTGTCCTAATCCTAACTAATACAACCCCCATTATCTTCCTAAAAAATAAAATTCAAATAGAACTTGAAAGGCCCCATGGTCTGGCCCCTGCTTACCTTTATACTTTATCTCCTCTCAATGTCTTTCCCACTAATTTCTTACACTTTATGCGCAACCACTGAAAAGGATTCATAATTCTCCAACTGTACCATATACATCTTTACATGTACTTCTTGGTGCTCACATGGGTGCTAGGGAGCAGATGCCCTGGGCCTATTTCTACACTCCCTGAACTGGAGCTTCTGTGAAGACTCCATTCAGGCAAAACAACAGTTTTCAAGAAATTCTGCAGTCTCCACCAGGCTGACAATAGATGAACTCTTAACTTGAGCAAAACCTATAGCAAATAATCCATAGAGTGATTGTGAAAATAAAAGCAAAGATTATTTTTAAATCCACCAGAGGGAGACAAACTGAAAGAAAACGTGGAAGGGGTTCAAAAGTAAAGCCAGCACCTTTGAAGCCTAGATTACGTAAATTTTGAAAGAATGACTAACTCATGCTAGTTACTAGTCTCTTAAGATACAGATCTGTCATTAATTAGTCAGTTTACATTTTTTAAATTATTAAAATGTGGGATGTATTTTACTGATTTGTAGGATTTGTTATTTAGTTGCATTGGGGGCTGTAACAAAAGGGGGCAATAGGACTACGGAAATTAATAATTTTGAAGTCCAAAAGACAAAGCAGAAGTGGTGGAGAAGTGATAAGAACGCCACACTTGAATTCCTGCCGCAGCTGCCACGACGTAATGGTGGGATCACAGACGAATCTCCTGCCATCTCCTCACTTGTGAATTGAAATTACTGGATTAAACAATCATGTCTTCTGAGCATAAGATACATGCATTATCTCATTTAATTTCATAACTTTGTAAGACAGGTACCACTGTAATGATTATTGCTGTTTTACACATGATGAAAACTGAGTTTCCAGGGAGTTAAGTAACTTGCCTGATAGATGCCTGTTAAGTTGCAGAGTCAGGTTTAAAACCCAAGAAAGTGAGTGCCATTGCCTGTGCTCTGAACCACTGCTCTGTACAACTGTTTTCATAAAGAGTGTTTCTGGCTCTCAAATTATCATGACTTTATAACAAGAACAAGAGTTAAACAAATTCAGATTTCAAAAAAAAAGAGCAAAACTCCATGAACCTAAAAATAATTTTTAAATCTGTCTGTCATATTTTATACTTTTAATTTCTAATATATATTAGACTAAGAGTCTTACAAGTACGCACTATCATATGTTTATACTTTTTGATCTGATCTGATTGATAAAAATCTTTATGAATTCAGTTTCATGCACTCAGTAAAATAATCCAAATACATTTAGCGTACTGCCAGTAATTTTAAAAGAAACAATTATGTTAAGCTAGTAATCCTTTTTAATATATAAGGAAAAGAACCCAGGGATTAGTAAATATTACAGACAGCCCTTTTTCTCTTTGAATCATGCTAGTTTCATTCCAGGGAAGATTAGTAAGATTTAAAAACCACTGTCAGCCCCAAAGCCTACTGGGTAACATTTTTAAATAAAGGAAGTTCTGAGCCTTACACAAAGGTTCAATTAGGAAGAACAATTTTTTTTAAGGCCAAGTTTAACCTTCAATTATGTGTCTTCTTCCCACTGTGCTTTGCCAACATGGCCCAGGGTCATTTCTTATATTCTGTTGAAAATGTTGCTGACTCCTCCAATTAGAATTGTAGTTGTTTCCTTCTTCAGCAGAGAATGAAAAATCTTGAGTCACTCACCTTTCAACAGATTTAAAAAGAAGTATTAGATGATCTCAGTAAGAATGTTGAGAGTGTACAAATCACTCAATTGTATTAACCCCCCCCAAATAGTTTATAATCTCATTTCTTTTTACTGGTAAATGTCAATACTAAGTCTACGATGCCTAGAATGATACTTATTTAGTGTGTTTATAATCATTTTTTTAGTTTGTGTAATCACGTAAGTTTTGTAATTAAAAAAAAAAGCATAAAAAAAAGATTGTGCCAAGAAACTGCTTCTTATAAAAGGGCAGCTGTCCAGTAAGAAGCCACCTGGATTTTAAGAATTATACATTGTATCAGTCTTTTCAGAGGGGAGAAAAGGGAGCATGTCTTGTAGGTTCATGAATAATTCCACACCCATCCACATGCCTTCACCCGTTTACATAAGGCTTTAAAAAAAAAAAAAACATAGCCTGTTCTGACTCACTCAAAAAAAAAAAAAAAAAAAATGCACCATCAGCAAGTGCTCTGCTTTTTTTTCCTCCCAGCTTGGGTGCAACAGAGAGATGAGTGTTCTATGTGGACTAATGTTTGCTCAGTTTCCTCTAGTACACAAAGATGAATAAATGATGGCATTTTTCTATCTTCTGTGATGACCAGTGTTTTCCCAAGCCGTGGTGCTGGGGGAGGGGGTTGATTTTATGAATTTAATTTAATTCACATGAAATTGTGCCCAAAGAATTAGTCCGTTCACTGTATTCTCGACTTCTCCCAGCTGTATTTCTTAAAATATGATTAAGTTTCTGTACCACAAGCCTTCATTGAACCCAACTGTCCACTCTTACTGACAACAGGTGGCCTGGAGCAGTCTGACATTATAGTCCTAAGAAAAGAAAATGAAAATAAACTCTGAGTTTATCAGTTTACTCCTCCTTCCCTGGAGTTTAACTCGAGGAATGCCACCTGCTACCCTGGAAATCTGTTCAACTATTTGGAAGTCTAATGCAGGGCTTTAGATAATGTGAGCTCCATGTGATTTTAAATCTTCTTGTAGCCACATTAAAGTACAACAAAAAGGAGCAGTCTATTTTGACAATATATTTTATTTAACCCAATATATTGGAAACATTATCATTTTAATATGTAATCAACATAAAATTATTGAGATAATTTGCATTTTTTAAGCATCTAGTATATATTGTTATACGTACAGCATTTACAGAACCAGCCACGTTTTAAGTGCCTAATAGCTACAATATTAGACAGCACTGGTCTAAGGGATCGCTCTCTGTCTCTGTCTCTCATTGTTTATAGAGATGAAAGAACAGGATCTTAGGATATGGGTTCAAAATGTGTTAAGTCAATCATAAGAGAATTGCATTCTAACTGGATAAAAAGGATGGAATTCTACAGCTCCTGATCGCTCTCTCTCTCTGGCCACAAACTTCATTACCTGTCTGATAATCTGGGCTTTCATTCCTCTCTCCTAAACAAAGGTCTGTGGTTTAAGGTTGCTTCTAATTTAACAAAGTTGGAACCAACCCTAAACTGCTGGTTCTACAATAACATGATCATGTATGTACCTGACTCTACCCAAATCAATGCTAATTTCAAAATTCTTTCATTTCCTTTTTCTTAGTTTAAATCCCCTGGTCTTGGCCAGGCTCGGTGGCTCATGCCTGTAATCCTAGCACTCTGGGAGGCTGGGGCAGGTGGATTGCTTGAGCTCAGGAGTTCGAGACACCAGCCTGAGCAAGAGCAAGACCCTTTAGTCCCAGCTCTCATACTAGGGAGGATGAGGCAAGAGAATCACTTGAGCCCAAAAGTTTGAGGTTGCTGTGAGCTATGACACCACAGCACTCTACCGAGGGTGGCAAAGTAAAATAAATAAATTAATTTAATTAAATAAATCCCCTGCTCGCTCCCTGTAATTAATTTAGAAGCCTTATCTTGGAAATATCTGTCCATGAAAAGTGCCAAGTCAGCAAAAGGATGAAAACAAAAGTATAAAAATTGTGGGGACCCCTATCCTATACTCATGACCCTTCAGCCAGAGTTTAAAGATCTTGTACTCAACTCAGGAAAAGGATAGAAGATACCTTTAAAAAATATTATTGTATACTCAGCCCTACTATGAAACTAATTTATAGCTTTCACATGAAAGCTACAACCCAATTATAGCCCAAGAAGAAAGGGAAAGGGAGAGGGAGGGGAGGAGAGGAGGGAGGATGGGTGGATGGAGGGTAATTGGTGGGACCACACCTACAGTTCATCTTACAAGGGCACATGTGAAATTTACTAAATGTAGAATATAATTGTCTTAACACAATAACTAAGAAAATGCCATGAAGGCTATGTTAGCCAGTCTGATGAAAATATTTCAAATTGTATATAAAACCAGCACATTGTACCCCATGACTGCATTAATGTACACATCGATTATTTTATTTAAAAAAAAAAAAAACTAAAATCCTTATAACTTAAAAAAAAAAAAAAAGAAAGATAAAGATGGAGACTTTACCTCCGTCATGTTTACCTGGATGGAGCTGGAACATATTCTTCTTAGCAAAGTATCCACTGTACTCAGCCCTACTATGTCACTAATTTATAGCTTTCATATGAAAGCTATAACCCAATTATAGCTCAAGCATAT